>CAVLJG010000787.1:750666-812642 GCA_963669975.1 Acanthoscelides obtectus | reverse complement strand
AAAACATTTCTTTTGATCAGATCTACTCACTGTTAAAATAAATGACTCAACTTCGAAGTCACCCTGTATATCTGATACCTCACTGGATCATATTCACTAACCTTGTGGTGTTCAACATCAGTTGCATGTGTATGTCTGAGGGAGATGGAGATATATAGAGGGATACTGGTCGTCTTACTTTGACCTGCCAAGAACGGTGACGACAACTATAACTATATATACATAACTAATTGAATGTTTTGTTTCAGTCAAAAAGGCACGCTACGTTGGAGCACAAGGTGAGTGTATTTGTGGCTCTAAAATCACGAATTGGCTCGCCAATAGCTTGAAGGAATCTGCTGTGAGATCTACGTGTATGTATTTATTCCTGTTGTTTTATCCATAGAAACTGCTTGTTTCTATGTTGTATAGTACCACAAACTTTTCCCTGGCTGGTCGGCTTAAGAAGAACTTTCCATCATCGCATGCGTACTCCAAGCAATGTCGGATGTCGCTCGCAAATCAGTTTTAATGAAGTCCAAAGCACTCCAAAGTATGTTAAATCCGACTTACTGGAAAGCTGTCGGAATGTAGGCTAGGTTAATGACATAAATATTAACTGGTCCTCAGTAGTGACTCTTGCTAAGCATTAAAAGTCGTTGAGCGTGTTCTAAATGTAGCTGGGAGAAACAAATGTAGCCGTATAAAAAATCCAGCTTCAAAGAAGTAGAACGGTCTTGGGCAGACTTTTAGTAATTTTTTCGTTTTGTATTAGGCAAACGATTCTAGTTTTTGTAGGCGGCAGACATTGGCAGTTTTTCTGAAATAACTAACCGTTGAAAATATAAATGTATGACGTATTATACATTTTTGGAATCAGTATTAAAAACTCTATTCACCTGTGCAAAAACTGAGATAGCGTCCGTAAGAATAAGTTGATGCTGGAGGAGAAGAGGCGAAACGTCATATAAAAATTCTAATAATGCCATCTTGTAGAGGAGAAAAAGTGGCTACGTTAATGTGCTAGTTATTTTGAAATCCCACTAAAAATACAGTCAAGGTAAAATTAAAACGGTTTTGGGAAAATCCCATTGTTACCGTCTCTACTCTGAACTTGAAAACTTACTGAGCGGCATTATGTTAAATACCTAAATATGCAACTTTGCCCCATTTAAGCGACTTAGTATGTCTCACAGTTTCCGAGATCTCAATGGTAAGGATCGAATTTGAAGCACTATGTACAAATATATGAAAATTGAAATAAGATGAGTGAACCTTAGGGCGGTAAAGTAAGTGTCATGCTTGCTTTGAACAACTCATGTTGATCACAACATAACTTCATGGTAAAGGCAGAAGCCCAAATACCGCAATACCGTGATTTCTACTAGAGGCAAGTGTTTGAACAATTTTTTAAACGGCTGAGATTCGGAGTTTGTCGACGTTAGAGTGAGCAGCAGAACTGTAGCTATTTGTTTAGTATTATCCGACGGCGCAACTATCAGTGGTACAATAGTCATTTCATTTCCATGTTTAATCTTTTTCTAAAGTTACCATAAATTTTTGATTTTAGCTGGTCGTAAATAAAATTGTAAAATGTAACTTGGGCGTGTATGTGCCTCAGCGTCTAATGTAACAGCGGCCCGTTTAATGCCCTACATATGTTGAGGTCGGTCAGGTTTCAATGTGTATGAGAGAGCTGAGCAAGAGAAGTGTGCAACACGAGCATTAAAAGTGGTCAAAAAGAATGCGTCTACAAATAGTCGCTACGTTGCCTGCCAAGGACATCGAGAAATGTCACGGAGAAATCCAACCGACCTCAACCGTAAATGATTCACACTGTAGACAACGATTTGTCAATGGATTACAACCCAGTGGCCTTCCATCACTTACGTGTCAGGATGGTGCGATTGTATCCGACTCAAAGGCCAAGGCGGAAGTGCTTGCCAAGATCTTTGCTGCTAACTCCACCATGGACGTCCCCCCAACACTTAAGTTGTGCCAATACAAATGGTTGTCTACACTATGCGGGAGGTAACATTCAGGCATAAGACGGTAAGACGAGTGCTCTTGTCGCTCGACATCAACAAAGCTTCTGGTCCGGACTTGATTCCTGCCACTGTACTGAAGAGGTCCAGAAAACTGGAAATTTGCTTATGACCAAAACCATCCCAAAAAAGGATCCAAGACCGACCCTTATAACTACAGGCCTATAGCTCTGCTTTCTGTTATAAGTACGGTGATGGAGAGAGGAAGCTTTCCCCAGTACTACTAACCTTAGGCAGTCCAAAAATCGGATTAACAAAATTTCTTTGGGATCATCTTAGCAGCCGCGGTGTCCCAGCATTTCTGCGTCTACCTGCGGTATAAATAAGTCAAAGTATCAGCACATTTTGTTCCTTCCTCAGACCTTGCTCCGTGTGCTTTTTGCCCCAATGATAAATATTTAATTTCCACCATTTCCATACTTTTTTTTATTCTATGGCTCTGCTAAACACGTTAGTCCTATCAATTGCAAACGTTCAAGGAGAAAACGTTTCAACCATCTACATGTTATTTAGTAACGAAGCAAAATATAACAGCTCACGGAATGATGCCTTGCATATAAAGGTGGTATTTTCTTGAAAACGACTCTACGGCTGTAGCACGTAAAAGGAGGTCATAAATATTAAGAATGCTTGCAGCACTTTATCAGAGCAGAATATGAAATGTCCTCCGTCTCATGCACTCTCATTCTGCATATGTCTTTTTATACCCGCGATGCAAAGCTTATAGTCTACGGTAAACAGAAAATATTTATAGCATTTCTCACCTTCACTAGAAAATCCTCGAGAAAAGTGTTAGTTTTCGATATAGACCCAGCATTTTTCCTACATGATACTGGATAAACTGCATAGCTAGACGGACGCGTTACTGCTTCAAGTTGTGTACGCAAAGTTAACGTATTTTTTTTAGTCGTACAACTTCAATAATATGTTGTTGTTAAGAGAGAGCTCTAAGAAAATTCGCCAAAATGCGCGCTCATGGACTAATGACTATCTGTGCAAACTCGCTAGTTTTGAAATGGTCACAACATTGCTTGTTTTCAAAGTTAATTATCTTGTGTGTAATCTTCTAGTAGGAAAGTCTGTAACACAAAGCCCTAGAGTATCCGGTAGAAAAAAATCCATTCTCAGCTTTTCAGCGCTACACAGACATCAGTGAAAGATGGCGGCTGGTGGATTATAGTTCCTAAGGGTCGACAGATGGGTCAACATGAATCTCCGAAAAAATGATCGTTTTTGATCGGGATGATAAAGAAGAGCTTGCTCATGTCGAAGTCTGTTCAGTTAGCTGACATCCCCCTTTTCATGTTGCATACCGCTTTTTAATTCTCATCCGCGAGATGGGTAGTGATATCCGCTTGTTATACGGGAGAAGGGCAAGAACAAAAGATAACCAATTATTTTGCATATGATTTTCCAATTAAAAATACACAATGAAAACATGTGCACGGAGCATAGTATATAATTGCGTTTTTAACAATAGTAAATAAATGGTTCTCGAAAGTAGTTCCTTAAGCGCTCACAAAACGTTTGAGAATGAGAAAAAGTTTCCGACTGTTGTGTGCACATACCCATTAAGAAATCGGAAAAATATATATAAAAAGAAGTGATCGATTCCCAGTAACTCATGCGGAGATAGAAATATTTCAAAATTTGCTACTGAAGTCGGGCTATATGTTATGGTCTGACAATTTTGAGTATTAAACTAAGTACTGATTTTTCATATTTTTGAGGTACAAAGTATCATACTGCGTATTAACATTGTCATATTTATGCTACACTTTCTCACACACAATGAGAAATTATCATATTAAGCCAGAGTCTAGCACGAAAATGTTCATTTGTACACTGGGAGAATTTTTTTCATTATCTTTGACTCTGTTTGACATGAGCTGGTCCATCTGCATCACACCCTTCCCCCACCCAAAAAAATGCGGATGCAGATGAGCGACGGATGCATCCTTGCTTGGGGATTTATATCGACTTACCCGTCGAACCCTGTTAACCGCCATACGCCAACTTTTCACTGTGTCCCAAGTACCTAGTATACCTGGTGGAATATCTTTTTCTAAACGGATACTAAAGGATTTGTGTCACCAGCTCTTAGACTTTGCTCTGGAGTTTGAAATATCTTAAATATAGACAAATGGTGGCGCTTAATTGAGTGGCCAGAAGAGCGATCTACTTTTTTTTTATATATATCGAAACAGCCGCGCAGGCAGAAGCCTAAATGCCGGAACATCGCGGCTGCTATGATGATCCCAAGGAAATTTTGTTAATACGATTTTTGAACTGCCTAAGGTTAGTAGAAATGGGAAAAGCTGCCTCCCGTAGATTGTTCCACAATCTAGACACCCTCGGGACAAAGGAGCGGTCGTATCGGCCAGTTCTGGATGTACGAAATTTGACACGGTTAGAATGGGGCGCCGAAGTCAGGCGGGTCTGTCTGGCAGGCACATCGTGCGACGGCATCATGGAAGAGAGCTCTGAGGAGCAAAGCCCGTTGGTGTATCGGCCAGTTCTGGATGTTCGAAGTTTGACATGGTTAGGATGGGACGCCGAAGTCAGGCGGGTCTGTCTGGTAGGCACATCGTGCGACGGCATCATGGAAGAGAGCTCTGAGGAGCAAAGCCCGTTGGTGTAGCGATAGAAAGGAGCTAGATCGCCGACGACCCGCCGGTGCGAAAGAGTCCCGAGACTGTCTGTTAGAGAAGAGTCATCGATCAGTCGGACCGCCCTCCTCTGGACAGCATCGAGCATGGACAATGTAGTCGGGGCGGCAGCACCCCAAATGTGTGAGCAATACTCGAGGCTAGGCCTTATCTGGGCCTTGTATAGAGTGAGAAGGTCATGCGGAGAAAAGTACTTCTTAGCCCTAAACAAATAGCCTTGCTTTTTCCCAGCAGCTGCAGCTATTGAAGAGATGTGTTCGTGCCAGATCAGGTCCTCGGTGATCTGGACTCCGACCAGCCGAAATGAATGGCTCTTTGGTAGAACTTGGCCGTCCATCGAAACTGTATGAGCGCTAGGATGCTTTTTGTTCGTCAAAGTACAGTAGTGTGATTGGGTTGATCGTGCAGGAAAGGAGGTCGTTGATATGTAAGAAAAACAGTGTTGGAGCCAAGACCGATCCCTGGGGAACACCCGCGTTGACGTTGTGGGATGAAGAGGAGAATCCGTCAATTACGACGGATATCTTGCGGCCAGAGATAAAGTCAGCCACCCATCTGCAAAGCTTTTCTGGGAGGCCATAGGATGGAAGTTTGCGTAAGAGGGCAGCGTGCCACAGCTGATCGAACGCTTTCGTGATGTCAAGAGCAACGACATGAGCCTCACCATGAGACTGGATGAGTTTACTCCACAGTTGCGTGACGTAAGCTAGGAGGTCTCCTGTGGATCGTTGGTGCCGTACTGCCTGTCGCTAATCAAGCTGTGACGTTCGAGATAGTCCAGAAGCTCGCGATTTATGCACCTCTCCATCACTTTACTTATAACAGAAAGCAGAGCTATAGGCCTGTAGTTGTAAGGGTCGGTCTTAGATCCTTTTTTTGGGATGGGCTGTACATGAGAAAATTTCCAGTTTTCTGGGAAGGTGCCAGATTTATAAGATATCTGGAAGAGACGCGAAAGAACTGGAGCAAGCTCCGCTGCACATCTCTTCAGTACAATGGCAGGAATCAAGTCCGGACCAGAAGCTTTGTTGATGTCGAGTGACAAGAGCACTCATCTTACGGTCTTATTCCTAAATGTTACCTCCCGCATAGTGTGGGGAACTCTTTGAATTGACGGCACTTGTGCGTTGGTGGGGACGTCCATGGTGGAGTTGGCAGCAAAGATCTTGGCTAGCACTTCCGCCTTGGCCTTTGAGTCGAATACAATAGCTCCATCCTGACACGTAAGTGGTGGAAGGCTACTGTGTGAGAAGTTCTTTTCAATCTGCTTGGCCAGCGTCCAGAAAGACCGACTGCCATTACGCTGCGACATTACCCTGTGCCTAACTTTTATAAATATCATGCTGGTTTTTGGCATTGCGAACTGCTTCGTTATATTTGTTTCTGGACTCGACGTCGGCTTGTCTGTTCTCTACAGTGGGGTTCTGTAAGTAGGTTCTGTGTGCCTTGATCTTCTGCTGGCGAGCAGTGTCACACGATTTGTTGAACCAGCCGTTGGACCCTGGTTTAGGGACTTTCACTGTGTGAGGGATGTATTCCTCCATTCCGACGTGGATAATTTCGGTTATTGAAGAACAGACAGTCGACGCATCCGCGTCAGTGAAACAGACATCTCTCCAAGGAAAGCTAGAGAAGAAGACTCTGAGCCCCTCCCAGTCGGCATGTCCGTAATGCAAAGTTTTGCGGCCTGTGCGGGTTTCTGCTGCCAGAGCGGCTTCTGACCGAAACCTAACCTCCACAACACCGTGATCTGAGTTACCCAGGGGGGACAGGACAGCAGTGCTGTAGGGGGCAGGATGCGTGGTCAGAAAGAGATCCAGCAGGCTACTGGCGTGTGACGAGACGCGGGGGAAAAAAGTAGGGCTCGTCACCAGCTGGGTCAGCCCTTGAGTAAGAGCGAACGCTTCGACTGCACGACCTGCTGCATCGGTCTTATTTGAGCCCAACCAAAGCTCATTACGGGCATTGAAATCACCGAGAAGAACAACCTTTGAAGCGGGGATGTTCACGAAGTCGATCTGGTCGGCGAGGTATTCGAGTAGGTTATTCCAGTTATGGTCCGAGGGTGAGCGATACAAGCAGCAAATAAATTTGGGTGATGTTTTGGAGTTGAGGCGAAGCCACAGAATGTCCTTCCGGTCTGATTCCAAAGAAAGATCCCTGGAGCAGGAAAGACTGCTGCGGACAAAAGCCACAACTCCCCCGTTTTTTCTCAGATTGGAGTGCACCTCGTAGTTTGGGAAGTTGAGATGGTTAATCGGTGCAGTCTCTGAGATTTTTGTCTCCGCCAAGAAAAGCACGGCGGGACGATTGGATTGCAGGTAGTGATGAACAGCATCAATGTTGCTGTTGATCCCGCAGATGTTCGAAAAACAACTTTTATCTTCGATGTTGTTCCCTCGAGCCCACCCTCCACCCGGACATTTTTATTTTTTATTTAGTAGTTTAGTTTTTTCGAAATGAACGTCCAACGGTGGGAACTTGCTAAATAATTTTCTATCTGCTTTCAAATGAATTAGTGGAACCTGATTTTAATCGCGGTTGTTCCAGCTATTGCTTATGCTATCACAGCTGTCAAACCCGAACAAATATCTCCATGTTACAGCAAATATCATCAGAAATGCACACACGTGCACATTAACGTAGAGAATAAATCTTGATAGACTAATGTATAGCATGTCAGCGTTATCTGTCGTTTACAAATGTCACGGCAGATATGGGTCTATGGGGGCCGAATGTTGTTTATGTGTTACGAATACCATACGATTCAACCGTTGAGCTTATATCTGGTAAGGTAAATAAGTCATCATGTCGTTACACACTGGTAACAGTCGGGAATCCCATACATGGCATCGCCATAAAGGCTAATCTGGCCATTAGCAAAAATTGATTTAAAGCTAGGCCATTTTCATACGGGGTGTACCAGTTAAATGGAAAAAGTTCCTCCATACATCACATCAGATTACAAAGTATTGAGATATCCTTTGGATATTTACAGTGAATGAACATATGGAAGGTCTTCCTATTGTATGTGCAGAAAAACCGTTTTCTTCGAATTTCAGAACTAAAAATTTTGTAGCTATTCAGGCATCTTGGTCGAAAAGGGGGCTACCGATGTGTAGGCCAAAGGTACAAAGCGCATAGGGTTCTAAAACGCAAAGGAACACAAACGTTATTGCGCACTACATACAGAACCTTATCTGCGAAAGGCTAAAGTCAAAAAATTAGAGCAGCCTTTGTGTAGAACTAAAAATAAATGATTTGACCATACTATTGTAGCACTGGTGGATGCGTCGTTGCTTGGCCACAAAGAAATAACAATAATCGCCATATTGTGCCCCAAGGTATTTTATTCACCGCTAGGTCGAACATAAAAATCATTTTTGATTGACAAAATCCGCAGCAGTATATTTACTTAGAACATTTAACACAACTAATTCCAAATGATGTAAAAAATAGATAAATTACAATGAAGCCAATGTTAATAACATTCGTCTCCCGTCACTTGGATTTTTGTATACAGTTTCTAGCAATCAGGCTGACAATGTTCTGTAGACAGTAAATATAATCATAATAAAACATCTATGATAGCAAAAAATGGTAATTGTCCTACATCCCCTTCATTTGGCGCTGCTGGAGCATCTTTTTACAGTTTCTACTTGCAAAATATAACATGGATTTACAAGGTCTATTAGAACCAGTTTATTTTTTCTCAGTAATCCATTTTGTTTGTCATTGAGTATATATCTTTTAAGTGGATTATGAGAAACCCAGACTCCCGATTTAATAATTGAGGAACTACGCCCTGATGATATGTTACATATAAGGATAAAGTAATTTTTAAATCTAAAGTAGCCATGGAGATTCTTATTTAATGAATTTAATACCAATTTCCTTTTTTATGTAGTACCTTGACAATTTCGATGCGTTTTCTATCAGCAATCTAAACAGAAAGGTTCTTCTGGATGCCTTTTGAATTTCTGTCGTGACTGTTATGTGTTTGTTCCACAAATATTGCCAATTACCTAATTTTACCAAAAACTACATAGTAGCGCTATACACCCTAGAATTGTGTATTGTAGGTAAGATGATGCAGAAATTCTTGTTCATTTTCATCCACAAATTTCGAACATTCGATAGAAGGACCACATTCCTAAGGCATCAATCTCTAAACCAACCGTATCTAGACATATTCTAACTTCGCTCTTATCACTAAGTTTGGATGCAAGAATGTCTCACGTACACAACTCTATCCAACTATCCGATAGGAGTTTGTGCTGCACCTGTCACGTGGATACCAGGGTGTGAGAGTTGGGCAGCTTTGGGTAAGAAGGGCTTCAGTGTTCGGTAATCTAGCTCAGTAGATATAACAACTCCATCAATTTTGCCTTACTTGCTTACATTCATATTAATTCCCTTTGTAACGATCACCATCTTAATTTTACTAGCTACGGCATACCCTAAAAACATGTATAAATCTTCCCAATTCCGAGGAATTGTATACAAGTCCTAGTTTTTTCCTCTGTATAACCTATCTGAAACGTAGCCTTATCCACTTTCGCGTTAAGCATAAGCTACTCAATGGGCCCTTAGGCGAGAAGATCCTGAGACCATGCCTTAGTCCGTCCCACCCATTTCAGATTTGTTTGTTTCAAGCTGTCAGTATTTTACCCACGTTTATGAGGGTTACTTAGGGTTCGGTCCAAGTTACCCATGATGTCAACTGAACGCATACTTTTATTTCAAGTACATATTATTTATTTTACACGAACAATTGATAAGGAAAACATTTCTTTCTGACTGAGAGAACAAGTGACTAGTGTCTTTAAGAAATGGCGTCAGGTAGATTCAACCTTCACCAATGGGATATTGGAAGCAGTAAGGGATACAAAGTCGCTTAAATGGAAGTAAGGTTGCGTATTTATATAACTAAAAAAATGCCGTTTAAAAAATTTTGAAATACAATTTCCGAAGTGAGACCGAATGCTTTCATTTTTCCTGGCTTTGTAGTGGGATTTCAAAATAAATTGCACATTGACAATACCACTTTTTCTTCTCTACCAGATGGCATAATTATCACTTCATATTGGGTTTTTGCCCAGGTGAATAGTTTTTAATTTTGATTTCAGAAATGTATGTTATACTATACATTGACATTATCGAATTATTTCGAAAAAAAAAACAGTATCCCCTTGGTAGATCTTTAAATTATCAGACAGTAGTTTGTTTGTTAGATTCCATTTATTTGAGTTTGGAATTAAAAATAAATTGCAGGTTGGCATTGCGACTTATTCTACAATCAGAGGTTTCTTCTTTCGACTTTCAACTTTGTTTTTCCATATACACTCTATAGACATACATTTAGTGATGTATTTCCTTTATTGGCCATGAATTTGTTGTCGGAACGAGAATAAGACAATAAACCTGAAAACAAAATAAAATTTTTATCATGGTAATTACAATAATAGTCATAAATCATAGCATATATTCAAAATGTTGTCCGTTATTTTGAAGAAAAAGGCAGACTCTTCTCTGTACATTGTTCATCGTTCGAATTACTTCTCTTCTTTTCAGCTTTCTAAAGCATTACTATGTTCAGTTTGAGGTCTGGTCTGAAATACGAAACACATGACTATGATAATTTCAAGGTCTACCTAGGAAGTTCTGTTTTTGTGGAATAATTGAGGTTCGGCAATGCCAATTCTAATTAGGCCATCTTATACATTCGAAATACTGAATCTGAGGTAAATGAAGATATAACATCTATTAGTATGTATGCAAAAAATCATAACCTTCAGTTGAACCCTTCAAAATGTAAAGACATCATTTTTTCACCAAAACTATTTAGAAGTGATGCCAAAAGAAATTAATAACGTAAAATTAAATGGTGAGACTATAGAAGTAAGTGAGTCAGTGAAAAACTTGGGCGTAACTTGAGATGATTGTCTAAATTTTATACGACATGTCAATAATATCAGTAAGAGTTGTTTTTCAGTTTTACGTCAATTATATCTTAATAAACAATTTCTTTACAAAAATTTTGTGTGAATCTTCGGCAAAGTTCAAAATTTGTTATTGCGATTTAGTTTGTCTTCCATTTATTGACTCAATATCTCTAGCACGTCTCCAAAAAATCCAAAACTCATGTTGTAGTTATCAATAATTTGAAAAAATATGAGCTCCTTTTTCAATGACATGAAGTAGTTGAGAGTAAATGAACTGTGTGAGCTACACTCAGTTACTTACACCCACAAGCTTTTGCTATCGTCCATTCCACCATTTTTGAGAAATAGGCTGATATTCAGAAGCAATATCCATTCACTGAAACACTCACAATGCGACTTTTACAATACTCTACGCCGATCCACAAAATTGCTATCATATGATGAATTTCAAAGACATATGAAGAAATTTATTTTTAATAGAAGTATATAAATTAGTTGATAAAATTGAGTGGCAATGTATATTCGTGATGGAGGTGACATAGAACGTCCAAGGGACATATCACATTTTTTGCGATTACCTTGCCAGTGGCATCGGAAACAAAGGTCACAGTTTTTTATCAAAAGTTATTTTCTATGTTGAATATCTCTAACCTAAAAGTTGACTATCAGTTGCCCGCAAAACCGTTTTCCAAGTTCGGATTACTTAACACTTGATTTTTGCCTCTCATGCCTCCCATACCAGGTAAAATACTTTAGACATTTTGCAGTTTGACAACTACATGAATATCTCGGCTTCGGGAAGTTTCAGTGCAGCAAAAACGCAATCTCCAACTTCTCTACTCGACCCTTATTTATATAACAACCTGTGTAGCAGCTGAGAAATGTAAATCACCTAAAGGCCATATTGCCCCAGCTCTAAGTGGTTCCATTGAACTTTATCCCAACCTACTAATAGCGTTCCCTCGTGTACCACTAAGCTGGTGCAAAAAATCAGCAACCAAATATAACCTTTTCTTTATAACATGATTTATTACCTCGCGCTCACGCTTCCCATCCCCTCAAAAATCGATCCACCACGCTTTACCAGCAAATAATAGCTTGCTCCATACACCTTTAATTCTATACTTAAACGTCTATAGAGACACTGTAGAACAAAAAGAGAGTGCTGGTCGTGAGGACCATCGTCCTGACCTGAATATGGGATCAATCGCCTCATTTTTTACACTGCTGTGTGACATCAATATAATTTCTTACGTGCATAAAGGACAAATAACGGGGATAGAAATAAATGTGGTATTTGACAACGTCTTATTACATCAATAGTCATTTTTAAAAGTTTTTATTTATCTTGACTTGTTTTTTACAACTTTGCTGGGCTAAACCGTACGTTATACATTACCATGTCCAAAATCCATTAAGTTTGATGGGAACAACACGACTAATATCATATACAGAGTGAATAAAAAACAACAGCAAGACCTATAAACATGGGTCTCAAACTAATAGCATATACAGAGTGATTAAAAAGCAATAACAAGTTCTGTAAACATGGGTCTCAAAATGCACCCTCACCGGGTTACAGGATTTTGAAATAAGGTTCTAAGTACAACTATGGCATATTAGTAAGACGTACAAAATTTCGCAATTTAGAGTATTTCCCTAACTTTAGTTATGGTGCGATTACAAAAAAAAGGTACACTAAAATTCTTTAATACGACATTTCTTTTGTTGTCCTCACAATGCCCCTTTTTATGTACAAAAATTAGCAATCGAAGTTGCACATACCTCCTTCATCTTCTGGCCTCCCAAAATACTGAACTGCAACGTCGCATTAGCGCCTAAGGTGGTTAAGCAAGTAGTGGCGAAATGATATGGACTATAGAAGAGTAGCGTCACTCCGTCGTTAAAACAGTTTTTGAAATTACATTGTGGTATACCAAATCCTACATGCAGTTAAATTGTGATGTCTGTGATATAGCAGCTAGTCAGGAGAAAGATAAACATCCAGGAATGAAGGTCACCTGAAGGTAGTTGACCGCAGAACACTGGATTGCTTTACGTGTTGCGAAACTAGCAGGAAGTGGGGTGCTAATATTTCGATGCTCCGCTAACGATGTAAAGGCGACTATTGTTATTCTAACATATTTGGAATTTGAGACATCGTCGGTTAAGTTGTAACACCACTAAACGCAAAGAATAACTTATGTATTTGCTTAAAAACGCCACCGTGATTTCCGGAATGTCATCACTATTGGCTTATGAAGTTTCATTTGCGACTAGACAAACATGGACGATTATAAGATCATTCGATAGCGACTCCAAAGGCCCACCGTTCTTTTATGCTCTCCTAGAAAGTTGTTAGTTTTACAACTAGATTTTTGTGATTGTGATGTTCCATTTCTTTATTTAATTTTATACTCTTCAGTCTACATTATTCATGTTCGCTGAAAAATAAATACGAACATTCAAAAAACAAAGTGATTGTTTTCATCTATACTGAAAAAGCTTTTAGGATGTAACCACACAGTTTGGAAAATCTGCTTTCTTTTCTGGTTACTAAGTTTAGCGCTCTTACACTCATTTTCAAACTTGTGACCGAACAATAATCCATTCCAACCTCTCTTAGAATCAGTATAGTAGTTACTGATATTGCACAATGCCAAGGAAACGAGAACGACAGGTGGGTTATCGCCAATGGGTGGAACGCTAAAGCACTCTATCTTTCAAGCCTATTTTCCAGAAAATGCTATTTATCATATATTGTCTAGACAGAAAAAATAATAATATGTATTACCCTGTATAAACTCAATTACTCTATGACATGCCAAACTACGCATTACTCTGTTGAAATCAATAAAATTAAAAGTAGGGAACCCATTCAGGTGAACCATCCGCCTGTAACCCTTCTTCCCTTTATTTGGATATCTTGGTCGACTCCAGGCAGTAAATCATAAACGAAAAAAACCTATTGTATACCGACATGTGTGTGGGTGTATCTATCTAGTTGAAGGGTGGATGTAAAGCTGGACATACACGCTAATAATATGCATGATTCCGCCAGAATATGATCTGTATGAATATTATGGTGAACAAATCATAATCAACAGTCTCTACCCACACTCCGCCGATACACGACGCGAATCCGTACCTAAAATCTCCCAGCGTTTGAGAAGCTTCATTACAGACAGTGCCTTTGATTTCTTACCTTTCGTCTTTCACTCATACGGAATTGGTCTATAAAATGCTCAAGTTGATGATTCCTTTATGACCAACGGCAGATTTGAGTGGAACGATTTGCGGCGATTTTTAAGATAATGACATATCAATTTTCCTATTTATAAATCTTCAGAACACAACACTTGAAAATATGAAATATACACACTCCTACGCTCAAAACTTTTATTTTTATTGTAACCTGTTTATCGCATGTCCTTTCAGAAAACATTACCGTGTATGTTTAGCTTTTGCTCAGACGGCGGTAAAGGAGATGAAAGAAATAAACCGGCAATAAATTATACAGGAAAAAAGATGGACGCTCTACATAAAGATAGGTCGCAGAACGAAGTGTTTCTGCTCCCCTGATTACTCATTACCGACGGTCCGTTTAATAACTGGTCCCCAAACAGAGATTGATAGATGAATTTATTTTTCTATGGTAGGTCAAATATTTGGCATTCAAGCGAAAAACGTAGGTTGCGCAAACAATAAATTACAATCCATCAGCTCATTGTTATAATAAGGTAGTGAGTGGTTCAATAAAAATTCAAATGATTATGGAGTATATATAATATATTATAAAATAATGAAATAAAATGGTCAATTCCATGCAATTAAAATAGAAATAATATCCTTTAAAATACAAACAAGTAATAAATCAATCTAGAATTCTTAAAAAAAAAAACAGTTTCTGTACAAATCGATAAACAAAAGTAACAAATAAACAAAAGCATTCTTACAAAAATCTAATACGGGCCACGTAGCATTCTGAAAAAAATACATATTCTTAATAGATTTCCAGTATACATACAATGTTTCTATACTATATATACACTAAAAAAATCTCCGTCCCATCCCCCAAATTTAAAATATCATTTCAAGGCGAAGCCTGCCTAAGTAAGTTTTCAAAGAAGCTGTGAAAACAGTTTAGCTACAGTTTGCTTCCAGTGACAAAAAGCACAACACGAAAATGAACAAAAAATCAGTTTTTTCCTTAGTATGCGATTAGAGGTAATAATAGCCAGCCTTCTAAATCCGTCAATGTATTATAGGGGTAGTAGAAGAGAGAAGGGGTATCATATGATTGACAAAATCATATACTACTCGTAACAGTTCGAGCAATCATTGTACGGAGCCAATTTTAATGCATGATATATAAATACAATACGCTATATAAAATATCTTACCAATATGCGATAGGATGACCTTCTGCGTCTATACAGGATTTCATCCTAGTGCGCATGCTGTCCACCAAGTTTTTGCAGACATCCGTTCTCCGGAAGGATTCCCATATCCGCCTACAATGGGTGTCTAGATTATCCCGCCTATTGGGGAGCGGTCCGCCAGTGCTCCATTTTTGGACCATTATACCCCACAGGTTTTCTATTGGGTTAAGGTCTGGAGATTTTGCTGGCTAGGCAATGACATTGTAATCCTCTTGTGCAAGATAATTTCGCAACCATGTGTGACGTATGAACGGCGGAATTATCTTGCACAAAACTGATTCTACTTTGTTCATAGAGAATCCGGTATGATGGGATAATACTATTATTCAAAATGTCCACATATTGTTGCGAATTCATTCTGTCTGCAAATAACAAGATCATCTTATGAGGGACCGAGGTATACAAAGGGTCACGACGTATTTCTTCCAGGACAAGAAAAGGGAGCTAACATGCAATATATTTCGAACACCAAGTGTGTGTGTGTGTGTGTGTGTGTGTGTGTGTGTGTGTTTGAGGGAAACTGAGAACGAAACCTCAAGAATTTTTCATATATGTTTTTAACGTTTCGGGTGATGCTAAAGAAACCACAAAAGAAGAATACCTAAAACTCATTTTGTGGTTTGGGTCTGGGCAAACGAAACTACATACTAGTATGTTTGAATGACTTTTTCACTGACGTTTCGGACACCACGGTGGTTTTTTTGGATATTTCTTAAAATAGATTAGAACAAGTAATTTAAAACATAATATATGTGGTTACGTCTGGTCAGGTAATCATGGAATCTTATTGCATTTTCTGTCCCTTACCAAGTCCTAGGAGGGATTACTCTTAATACTTATTGAAATTTAAAATACTATTTTGTTTCTCAAATGTCTGGTAATATTTTATGACTAAAAACAGGACAGTTTCTTTGATTAATGCATTAATTTGTAAATTGAATCAAGAGGGACTACTTATTCATTTCTTATTTACTTCGTCGCCGCCGCTGGCTGGGTGAAATCCCAATGATATTAGGAGGAAGCGCGGAACTCTTTGAGCTAGGCCCACAGACCCCTCGCCTCTGTTTCCTATTCTGGTGTGGGCACACCGGCGTATTCATGGGAGAGCTTTTGGGCTCCTAGGAGTCTACCCCCCCCCCCCCGAAGGGCAACAGCTCATTACGCTACTTCTACATATTACAGCAAGTTATTCCTTCTGTGAAGTGTAGCTACCTGGACTAAGCGAGTCCCCCCCTCCCCCTCTGCTATGCAGTTTTATATCTCCAAGACACCCCTCCCCGCCCCGAGACGGAATTTTCGTGTCACCCTGGATCTTGAGCCTCCCCCCAGATCTTCTCCTGGATAACACCACTGGTTGAGCAATATCTCAATCTACAGTAAACAATTACTATCGCGAAATCAAACACAACAGTGGCTCCTACAAATCATTTTTATGGGCACATTTCAAATTTACGTCATCGGACTAAACTAGGAAGTCACAGATGAATGAAATTAACAAATCATAACTAATCATAATTGTTTGTATTAGCATTGGGAGGATTTCTGGAAAAGCAAAAATTCTATATATTTGGTTTCTGTCTAAAGTGGCTGAACCTACCAGTATGTCTACAAAGTAAGAAGCATGTAGACCAGAATGCAGTTTTGTATAGACACAGAAAGTGGTTAAAGTAAATACTGGTGAAATACTTTTCAGAGCTAATGAAATTAGTTGCAAGAAGGATAAATAGCCAGCGCTAATTTCATAAACTAAACGTTTTTCATATTTATATTTTAGATCAGAATGTTCAGTTTCCAAACGTAACTATGTTCGGTTGCCTAGCACTTACGGCTTGTCTATTCAATACCAAACATGCAACCTATCATATCAGAATTAATCAACAACATGCTTCATATTGAAATTTGAAAGAAATATTTTGATTTTCAAAAGCCTGGATATTACAAATAATGACGTAATCTGCTTTGAAAATCACACCATATTAGGAATTTAATTAAGCCTACACCTGATCAACAGCAATAGCCCACCGCCACTGGAGACAACCAGGCCACGCGCCTCTATAGAATGCGGTACCTTTTATCTATAATTTATTGCTCGGACATTAACTTCCAGTATCAATCATACTTTTTAGACCATCTTCCGTGCTAATACAAGGTTGCAATTCGGTATTTTTGGAGGCCAGAAGATGCAAGAGGTATCTGCAAGTTGGATGGCTCATCTTTGTACAAGACATTGGAGTTTTACATACGAGTTACTATGATTCTAAAAATGTGCAATATGATATACGCTAACATTGAAAAACTACAGTTATTTAAATAGAGCTGAGACAGCTTATGACATGCCTTTCCGATTACATCACAATTAAAGATTGCTATAGTTCCTAAGAAACTCGTTTAAAACATTCTATTAGTTACCTAAATGCGCAATTTTGCCCCCATTTGCTCGACTTCGTATTTCTTACGTAACTGCAAATTGAAGGGGAATGCGAACTGATCGCCATAATTCTCACTTAGGAACCTGATATGATTGAGCGAAAGCAACTTCAGCGCCTTGTTGGTGATTTGATCCTTTCCAGGTACTTTACGCACCTTTAGGTTTTTAATGTGGCTTTGATAATCTGCTGGTGTGCTATACGGAACAACAGGATTCCTCTGATATGCTATGCAAACATTCATCTGAGGAGTCCTCCGTAGAAGAATCTTCTGAAAAGGGTCATACAATTTATCGTTAATCGTCAAGGTCATTATCCAGATCTGCATGTCCATGGTGTCAGCAAACATCTTCACTTTATCCTCAGTCCTTCTACTGCTCATTGCAGTATTCATGGAGTACATTTCTCATTTCATGAACAAGATCCGTCGCTCTACAACCGTCATCAGGATTCTGCTTGCCTAATTGCAGCCCTCTTTTCTGAAATTTTCTGACAGGTGTCAGTAAGGAGAAAAGGTCTGGCGTCTCGCTGCTGCGATTATGAATATTGTGGAGAGGAACTTTCAGTCACTGAGTGGTAGACTTATTTTTGATGCTTAAGCGATAAAGATTTTCTGTTGCTTCGGGACGATAATCTATTGCAAGCCGACGTCCTTAGACACAGCACGGCTATAATTACGCAATTTCTAAGCGTTTATTTTGAACAGGACTATTAGTCTTTCTAATTAGTGAACAGTGAGTATCTACATGTGCATTATTAGAGATAAAGTTTCAACTTATGTTACCACCGTTTGAAATGCGGGAGAGCCAATAAACATCGTTTTAGGCAACTGGCTCATGATGTTTGGGAAAATGTCCACTATAATTTCAAAAAAAGTCAGACTGTGCATCCAAAGCTACGGCAAACACAACGCAAGTAGTGCAAAATGTTCGGAACATTATTTGCCTTTTTGTGGCATAGCTATTACACAGGTCAACATTTGGTCTAAGGGTTGTCACTGTACCTTATATCTGGTTTTTGTTTTAACCGGAAAAGTCATCTAGAGGATAGGTCATTTTAATTTTTTAGTCAGAGTTTCTGAATTAATTTAAAAACCCCCACCTGACAGCTTTTAAGGTCACTGAAGTTGAATATGATATTTGTTTATCCAGATTAGGTCATCCGGAAGCTTTTCAGAGATGCAACGACCTTATTTACGTTGCCAGTGGTGCGCCTTAAATGTTGAATCATTTTCAGAAATTTGTCAGGCCGCACACCCAAATACTTAATTGCATTTTGGCTTAGAATCTAGAAATTATGAACTCCAGCTAATGAAGTTAGCCGGAAAGTATAACTCTCAGGAGCCAAGCTCAAGCCATTTTCTTCCATCCATATGGTAACTCTCAGCTTTAATCATATTCGTTTCTTTCTCGAATTTCAATTTTTGATCATAATGGTCAAAAATCGCAAATTGTAGTTTTTCTAAAAAATTTCAAATGCATCACCCTGTATGTATGTGCAAGTTTGGATTCAATGTTTTATAAGATTTTTTTTGTTTTAGGCTTAATTCCCTAAAATATCGCAGCATCCTTGGAAACAAATAAATTGTCAATAGGATTATTCACAAGCATAGGTACCATCCATATCATTTTAGTAGAGTAATGCTAAATAAAGTGAGTGAAGACACTACTTTCCTGGATAAGGTTCTTTTTAGCGATAAGGCAACTTTTAACAGCATTGGTGTTGTCAACAGGCATAACATGCACTATTATGCGACGAAAAACCCTTACTGGGTTAGGCAAATAGATTTCCAAAATAAATGGAGCTTGAATGTTTGGGGAGGAGTTATTGGCAGAGAAGTTATCGGGCTTTCCTTTTTCGACAACGGATTAACAGGTACAGAATACTTGATTTTTTTATCGAGCATTTGACTTTGTCAAACGCAAACTCGGATGCATATGTACTTTCAACATGACGGCACACCTGCGCATCATCATAATCGTGTGCGTAACTATTTGGACACCTGGAGTAACAATCGTTGGATCGGTCGTGATGGGCTTATATCTTGGCCTCCTAGATCACCAGATATGACACCGATGGACTTCTTTCTAAATACTACGTTAACCGGATATCCACCATCTACCCCGGAAAATATGAAGGAAAGGATTAAAGATGCTTTTCTGCACATAAGGGAACACATGCTGAGGGATGTGCAACGGTCATTTATGCAAAGACTACGGCTGTGTATTCGAAATGGTGGAGATATTTTCGAGCAGTTTTTGTAGATTAGGTCCTGAGTAGTGATAGTTGTTTGTTTATGTTGTTGTTATAGTTGTTTTTCTCTATTACGCTTGAAGTTGATTTATACTGTTCTGATTCTTATTAGTTTTTACGTCAAATCTGAACTCTTAGTGTCGATATGGAACTAGCTCACTGTTTGTATTTTATTTTCATGGATGATGTGATTTTTTTCCTTAATTTTGGTGTGTTGTTCTAATAAAAGCTTAATAACTCAAATCCTAGTGATTTTATCTGAATTAAAACGTTACACCAAAAAAACCTAATAAAAAATATGGGTGCATCCTGAGGAAACAGAAGATGGAGAGGGAGAAAATGACACACGAAGTCAAAAACAATAGCCAACCTACACATTATAGTATAAAATGGCCAGAAGACCTGTATATATTTCTCCTCATGATCATTTTCTCTTTGTACGTCCTTTGGGCTTGAAGAACCATGGCAAGTGGCTATAACCGGTCGCGTGGTTGTGGTTAGATGTCGCCTTGAAAATTCGAGGTCTTCTGGCCATTTTATACTACAATGTGTAGGTTGACTTTTGTTACACCCGTATCTTGATGTATAGGCATGTGCGTCTACTTTTGAATTGCATATGTGCATTCATTTCGGGCCGGATGAAGCCAACTAGCAGAAATACGTATCGCTCGGGTTACCTATCCCATTTTCTGCTCGAATTTACTTTCCTCCTTTTTGCGGATTTTGCCCATTATTTTCCTACTTTTTGTTATATTCCTTTCTCCTCACGATCATTTCATTTTTGTAGATCCTTTGGGCTTGAAATACCACAGCAAGCGGCTATAACCGGCCGCGTGGTTGTGGTTAGATGTCTCTTTGAAAATTCGAGGTCTTCTAGCCATTTTATTCTACAATGTGTAGGTTGGCTCTTCATGTGGAGTTCGTGTGCTGTTTTTTCCTCTCCATCTTCGTTTCCTCAGGTTACACCCGTATCAGGATGTGTGGGCATCTGTATCTACTTTTGTAGTTGCATATGTGCATTCATTTCGGGCCTGATGAAGCCAAAAAGCAGAAATACCTATCGCTAGGGTTACCTTTCCTATTTTCTGCTCGAATTCACTTTCCTTATTTTAGCGGAATTTGCCCATTATTTTTTCTACTTGTTATATACCTTTCTCCGCATGATCATTTTCTATACATACGTATATATATATATTCGACACCCTTATATTATATGGCTTAACCGACCACGTCACTGAGTTCAGACCCAAGGATACTTCTACCTACTTGGCAAAATGAAGGTTACTTGTAAACAAGAATCTTATACCGTAATTGAGAGTGCCGTAGAACATCAGTTTTATTTGGTAGAGCATGTATGTGCGATAACGTAGAGAATTCCCTGAAATAGCAGGCCATGTATACAGACAGAAGAATGACATTCCGGCTCCATTCATAAGTCTCTCAGGGGAATAGACGACAAAAGCGGAGTGTTCACACCGAAGGTATACAAACGAGAGAACTGAGGAGGATCCATTCCGTGGACAGGACAGGATGGAATAAAAATAGAAGTGAGTGGGTGCTGTTCTTGAGGAAACTTGTAAGCGACGATCAGTTTGTGAGTCACTGTACGTGTTGTTAATTATACATTATACATTGTACTGGAATTGAGCTAGTCTTTAACACCCAAATCTTAATTTCTTAGTATTCTGAAGAAGGAAATAAAATAGAAATTTCGAAAAATTAGTGTTTATCGTATCAGGCCAATCTTTTTATTTAACTAATTTTTAGAATTAATCATATCGATTAGATCTGTTGCTATGATTAGAATTATATAGATTTATCTACGATTTTCATAAAACAACCCTTTTGGTAGATTGACTAAAAAGGAAGTTACAAGATCAGATGGTGAAAATTATCATTGTTTATTATTGCTTTTTGGAAAAAAATTTAAAAGTCTACCCAATCCTGTGGAACCAAAAACTTGACGCGATAGTTACCATCCCGACAATTGTCGCAAAATTATCAGCGTACCTGAGCGTGTATGGATTCATTTTACTAATACCCGATATACTGGGTATATTAAAGCTGAGAATTTCCTTTCCAAAAACATTTAAATTTGATATAACAAAGCTAATCTGTCGTAAAAAAAGCAGCGAATACGAAAGAAAAAATGCGAACTCCCTATTCACTTGGTAAGACATTTCAAAAAATGCCCTGTCACACTTGGCTTGTAAGTATTATTTGAACTTGCCGCCATTAAATTCAGAAACACAGCTTTGTCAAATTCTTTCTAAAGCAGCATTCGTGGCTGTTCAGGTCTTTTATTATGACCACTTAGATGGAATTTGGACGATATTAATAACATAAAAGCTAAAAAATTAAAAAACAAAATCTTATAAAAAAACTATTAAAACCTAATTAGTATAAAATATAAACAAAAAGTAAGAAACAAAAGAACAGAATCTGATGGAATAAATAAAATAAGATTATGAAACACAATCTGAGAGAAAAAAACAATATAACAATAATACAGAACACAATCACCGAAAAAGCATAAAACAGAGGTGCACCTTGAAATGTAAGTTCCTTTCCTCTTTTTTTGCGAAATCATCAACAGCTTGATCGGTATCAATCTGAATATTACGGTGTATGGACATTAAAGACAATTGCATCAGCCTATATTCGCATGTTCGGTTTCTTAAATAGGGTTTAATCTTTTAAGAGACGAAAAACTCCCTAACTGGTAGTATTATATTATGTAGCAATTCAGGAACATTCAAGTAAACTTTTACAAAGGACTTATATCCGTCGAAGAAACCTGTTTGTATTTAGAAATTTGATGAACTTTCAAGTGCAAAAAAAGTTGTGTGAATCTTTTGTGCTATCAATCTATAATTATTGAAATCTAGTTTATCATCCTTGTTTAGATGTTGCGCATCGTAAAAGAATATCTGATACGTTTCATATTCAGTCTAAGATAACTTGACCATGTTTCGGATTGTTACCCTTTAACAGTTTGGTTAAAGATGACAGATTAAGTAAAATACAATTATCAACCTTTCTATGTAACTTACTTATCTTTGGGACTTCAGTTTATTTACGTGAGAAGCTAATCTTTAGATACAATGTTCATCAACGATCTATGCTGCTTTTAAACGGTCCTTCTTCTACAACGCGTGCGTGTTGGATTCTAGAACAAAAAGTCTGCCTCTATATGGTTTTAGAGTACATTTAACAGCTCTTCTGCTTAATGATGCTTTTTAAAGGTGTTTTTCTCTAGCATCATACTTTTTTGGTTTTGCTAAGTAGTGTTTCTTGAGATCATTTTCTTGAGCACTTTCCTTTCAATTTATGTGTAGTACAGTTGTACCTTTCTGCCACCTAGTATGCTTGTGCAGTAAATGGCTAAATGTAAGTATAGCTATTATAGCTAAACGTCGCAATTGAGCTGCTCACTAGTTTCATTATAGGTACTATATGTACTATTTATAATTTATTTTTTATCAAAGACGGTTTATCATTATTATATGCACTAGGAAAGATGGGCTGACTACATTACGATGGAGCATCAACAGCTGTTGTTATTTGCTTACTAAATGTTGAACTTTTCATGCGCCACATTTCAAATCCAGAGAGCAACGTTGCGTCGTTGTTGGTATTTAATAATAAAAATAAATAGCAAATAAATAGTAAGACCCTCAAAGGTAAGACCTTGTTCGTTAGCTAACAATAGAATATGTATATAAATATTTTTAAAATTAGTTCACAAATAAATACATCTATATGCTCATAAATTGAATAAGCGCATCAATTCACAATTTTATAAATTTCTTTTATATCTAATTACTGGTTCATTCTTGATCTGGGAGTATTAAATAGTAGTTTTTGGAGGCGTCGATCCTGCAGGCTTTTTTAATTTCATTACAAACTTCTCTAAAAGATCCAGGGCCGAGATAGGTATAACTTCTTTGTGTTTTGACTTTCTGAACTTGGGGCATTCGTATATTAATATTAATTCTATGTCCGGTATTTTGATGATGTGACATCTTTGCACTGAAACTTTTATCTAAATTATCTGGTGATAATCGCCATCGAAAGCAACCTAACAGCAAACAGACCAGCTTCTTCAAATAATGCTTGGGTTTCTTATTTTGAACAAATGCGGAAACATTTCACTTCTAATATAGTAAATATCCTGTGACATATAAAATGCAACACCCAGAATTATTTATTGAAATTTGATAAACTTGTTAACATATTTGCTATCAGAGAAGTATACGCTGATAAAATGTCATAGGCATTTCGAGCCGTACTTTCTTTCTAAAGGATTTTTTGTCATATTTGGGATCCGAACGAAGCGACAGAGTTATCAAGTCGCTTATTTCTTTCAACAGCTATGCTCTGATGTTATCCGGAAGGTGATTTTTGTATTTTAACGACATTATAGTTTCTTTTATTACATGTTAAGATATATCCTCCATATAGAAAGAATTGCATTTTATTTTTCTATTGGTGGTTGATTAACTGTTATAGAAACTTTTTAGACTTACGTCATTGAAGTTCCTATTACCAACTGCTCTCACTTCTTCCTAAATTACAACTCCGCGATACGCTTCTGGTTCTCTCTGCACGGCGATTCTATAAATCTTATCCTAGCTTTTAAATGAGTTCCATAAATATGCTAGAGCCGCTGCAGCGCTAGACTCGGCAACGTAGCGCTGGGGTGAGAGAAACTCGCAACTAACGTCAATAACCTCCCTCACAGCAGCTCTCACTGACCTATTTTACAAAAAATTAAACCAGGTGCACGTGCGATGTTGGATATTTACGAGGATATTGACCTAACGTATCGCATCATTCAGAATCACGAACTACTACTGCTTTAAAGCTTACGTTTTCTGGGGCGGTCCAAACCCCGTGAAAAGCGGTAAAAAAATGTATGTTCCAATCACCCCAAAATGAGTTTGAGCACTTGTAAGCTCCCCAATAATGACGTGTCTATGCAGCAAGAAGGTAAGTTGTTCGCGATGTAGATGGCGATAAATCATATCTGATGGGACATAAAAGGATGTATCAGAAAGTTTCCTCGATTTTTTCTGTGTGATGGACAAATAGATGACAATCGTTCTCTCCATAATACCCTATACCTCACAATATTGTTGAGAAATCCTGAGTTCGTCACCTTTCACATATCGTGATACTGCTACGTCCATCTCTAAAATGGGAAATTAGTCCTGATTATCCTTCATAACTCACATTAAGTACGGAGTGGGGTAAAAATGTACCCCAACATTTTTTTTTGCCTTATTTTTTTTAATTTGCGATTAATCAAATATAAATACATTCTGATTAAAAAAATATATATCTTTACATAGGTATGCTGTAAACATTGAAAAATAAACACATTAGGAAAAAATAATATAGAGTCATTATAATATAAAGAAAAATAATTCAGAAAAATATACTATACTTCGAAGTTGAGTCATTTATTTTAACAGTGAGTAGATCTGATCAAACGAAATGTGTTTTTCCTTTAACATTTTTCTGGTAAAATTAAAGTAACAAAGTTATAGCCCTTTGGAAGTTTGAGTACCGCCCTGTCTCAATAATAATATCATGTGCTCGTGTTTGGCAACAACGGATATAGTCCACCTTATCGGTTCATCGCATCGGAAACAAAAAAGCGAAAGAATTTGGAACGACGTTTTTACAATTAGTTTATTCAGTTTAGTTATACATACAGTCAGTGTCAGTCGCGTGTGAATAGTGTCTGTTGCGTGGCTCAAACGAAATAAAAAATGGCACATGTTTATGCGGATCGGTTTCCCAATCGAGTGCAACTAACCCCTCGTGCCTTTGTTAATGTAGTACAACGGGCTCGTGAATCAGGTGACTTAAGACCTCACAGGGGACCTCACGATCAAATACAGGTCCGCACTGAAATACTTGTCGGGAGGATACTTTATAAAACAAGGTAAACATTTTTTTTTATTTTTTTTTTATTTTTACACACATATTTTGGTTTATCTTCCTTCTACAATCATTATCTGAAAATTAATGACTCAACTTCAAAGTCACCCTGTATAAGAATCTATGACATTTTAAATAATAATTTAATTATTATACTTGTTACAAACTGTTATATTTTTTGAATGTTCTGCCTTATACGTACTGATTGCACCGAATACAAAACTTTCGAGATTTCCTGTCTTTACGTCTGTCGCATAAGAAACATCGCTGCTGTTTGCTAATAATGGGAACAGGTGATCATTACTTACATTTAATTCTGATAAAATGGTTAACATGGATTGTTTTATGTTGGAATGGAAAAGCTTGTCATTATGGTACCTACCAATTATAGTTTGCATAATTAATTCTTGTCCCAACTTCAACAAAAACATTCTTCTTCTACCCTAACGATTTTTCTCCAATCTGGATTTTTCAACACCCATACCCTATAAACGTTGATGTAACTTGTTGTAAAAATATTGCCATCGGCCACCGATTACTTTTTCTTTGAATCGTGATTTCCTATATCTGTTGTATGCGCTGCACCCTTTGTTTTGTTATAGTGTAACATGTTACATACCGAGCAGGGTGCAGCTGAACCCTAATGTACAATAAATTACAATTCCTTTAAACTTTTGTATACTAAATTAGAAATTTATTTAAGACACATTCCTCGATTCAAAATAAATATTTTAGAAAATACCCCCAAAAATTGATGTTTGGGGTGCAGTAGCACCCCGCTCGGGTTTATGAAGGTTACGGCGACATATTGGAGAAACTGCATCTATCTATAAATTGTTCCTGTTTCAATCAAGTGTCTAGGTCTCAAGTATCACGCTTATATGAAAATAAGATTGGAGCCTTGTGGTACAAATTTTGTAGTCCGTGATGTGAAATTCTAGACATACATGAGTGCTCATGTGTTAGAAGTTCCAGATTCGCAATAGGTGTCATGAAAATTAATTGAATTACAGAGATGTCTCCTGAGTTGATCCCACTAATAGCTCCACCGTTTTGAGCTGATATCGCAATTTAGCGCGGTGGAATCCAAAAATAAAGTTGGTTTTTTAATGATTTAAAGGTGTGTCAGTATGTTGATTGCGCATGCTACAAATTTGTTGATATACTAAGTGCAAAAAAGGTAAATATCTACGTATGTTTATCCAATTTCAATAATTTTTGGCATATATGTTCAGTGTCCCTTTCTAGGAAAATGATTGAACTTTCAGCTTGATTCATCAACTGACGCCAGAAGCTGGTTCAAAACTGTGTTGAGGATCCACAATTTCTTATGCACTCATTGACCCGTCTGGGCATCGTGCTGATAAGGTGGTCGATATCCTGTTGGGGTATCTCATTCAAAGACCACCTGATTCCATTCCCGGTCCCATAGAATTCCTTCTCTACTCCAGAGCAAACGGTTACGCCGATGTTCAGCTGTGAGAGGTAACACCCAATGTAGGTGACAAGAAGAAAGGCCAAACTGTCGTATTCGGCAATATACCTTACGCATACCAACCATCCTTTCATGCTCTTCTGATTAGCGATGGCTCGAATACTAGTGAATCTGTCTCCCAGAGCGAGAAGTCTTAACAGGCGGTCTTGTCGCTCTGTGGTCCCTCTGAGACGTCCAGAACACCTCGTTTACCGTCCTCGGTCTTCCTGGGTCCACGCTCGTTCACCCTGCAGTATAGTGCGTAAGGATCTGTTGGTCCTCCTAGAAACTTCTCTTATCGATAGACCGGCTTCACGCAACCTGACAATTCGACCGCTCTCAAAGTAACTTAGCTGGGACACCTACGAACTCACATATACGAAAACTGATTACTTATTTATCATCAAACATTACACGCAGCCACCACAAAAACAAGAGAAAAACCTGACCATTTTATAACTTGTTGTTCATGGCAAGATAAATCGATTTGTAAAAAATTCTTGAATTCTAATAAACATACGTAGGTGTTTACATAGTTTGTTCTATTTCATATTAAAAAGTAGTTCGCTATCTAAACCCTTTTTTGTATGTATTCAATGATTTGTTCTTATCATGTTTAATACTAACGGCGTAATGTCCTTGCTTTGTTGTAAGTGCAGAAATGTCATAACTAGCATTCATAAACAAAAATTTGTCAGTCTGTCTCTACATGAAAAGGTTCAAGGAGTGTGCAAGTGTTTGCAGGTTTAAATTCCGAATGAAGAGATTAATGGACATTTAATGTAGGAGTGAGATTGTAATTTTCTCGAAAGGCATATGTTATATCACTTTGAAGCTCCCTGTAAGAACTTTCTAGCTTTGGAATAAGTTCTATATCTGCCAAATGGCAGACCCAGGCTTATTACATGTTTGTTAATATCTTCCCGAGACAAGAGATTCGATGAAACCAGTTATCGAGTTTTAAATAAGGCAATGTACAGACATTCGGTAGCATGCCATTCCACAATTTTGTAAAAATTTGGTTTTTTTATTCTAAATTTGACTAGTTGCACATGACCCTTATTTTCATTTAAAAGAATGTCCAGGATGAAATATAATATTCACCCATAAATTTCAATATCCCAAATTTCAAAATGCTTCAAAAATATAACACTCATTGTGGTGTACGATTTATCGAAAAACCATCATTAGAAAATCATAAATCTTGGTATGGTTGATATACAGTAATGGACAAAAGTATATAGATAAATTAATATTGTGCTGTATTTATTTTTTAACTTGTTTTATTAATACACCAGCCTGTAACGTATACATAATTCGTTATAGCATAATACTCAGTTACACATAAATAAATTCATTAGACTCCCTTCAATAAAAAAATAATTGAAAAAACTGGAACTATGAATGACATAAATATATAGCCAAAGCAAAACAATTATAGAAAAAAGAAGCAAAGTTCATTGGATTATAGAAAACCAACCATGTATGTGTTAATATTTTGTAGCATAACCATTATTATCAATCACCGCCTGGCATCGTCTCGGCATAGATTGTAGAAGTTTCTCGATATAATATTCATCAATCTGTCTCCACTTTTGCTCTAAAGCGGCAAAAAGTTCATCCTTGTTTAAATAATTTTTATCTCGCATTTGCTTATCTAAGTATTGCCATAGATTTTCAATGGGGCTTATATCGGGAGACTGTGAAGGCCATTTGAGAACTGGTATTTTTTCATCCAGAAAGAATTTCTTTGCGAGATTTGAAGTGTGCTACGGGTCATTATCTGGCAGATAGATCTTAAGGGCATATTGTCTTCCATATAGGGTAACAGGACATGCTTTAGTATGTGTGTGTATACAAACTTATCGATAATGCCATCTATTCTATGTAAAGGTCCCATCCCAAGCCCCGAAAAGCACCCCCAAACCATAACAGACCCGCCTCCATGTTTGACAGTGGGCAAAGTGTACTTGTTCAATCTTTGACCACCAGGACGTCTAACGTAATGAACACCATCTGATCCAAACATATTGAACCTGGATTCGTCACTGAAACATACCCTCTTTCAGTCACGTATGCTCCAATCAAGATGCAGCCGTGCAAATTTTAATCAGTCCTTACTGTTTTTCCTCGAGATTAGCGGCTTCTTATGGTTTTCGTAGAAACACTGACAATTCCTTTTGCCTCGATTTCAGCTTTTATTTGTCTTGGGTTTTAATCGGATCTTTGGACGAAATTACTTTTATTAATCTAACTGATCTAGCATTTAGTTTTCTAGGCCGACCACTTCTCTTAAGGTGCATTTAAATTAGTGCGAACACGAGCGAACGAACGAATTCGTTCGCTTACGCTCGCCCAATTTAAATGGCGAACCGAAGAAGACCGAACGATTTCGTTCGTGTTCGGACATGTTCCAGCGCGTGTCGGTAAACTAGCGAATCTCAAAGGATGTTCGCGCTCAATGTAAACGACGTTTCTTGTACTTGCGAACACACGCGAATAAATTCGGCCTACTAAACGTGTACTGTTTAACTACTTTGTGTGTGGTTACGTCTTGCAAAACATGGAATGGACAAATGATAAAACTTTACAACTCATTGAGTTATATAGAACCAAAGAATGTTTGTGGAATCCAAAATCATCATTTTACAAACTTCTAAATAAGAAAAATGATGCATGGCAAGGAATAGCAACAGAAATGAATTGCAACACCATAGAAGTGAAAAAGAAAATAAACTCTCTGCTTGCCTCATTTCGAAGAGAGAGACAAAAGGAAAGTACAACCAAAACATCAGGAAGTGGAGCTGGAGAACAGTACTACTCAACATGGTTTGCATTTAAGTCTCTGGATTTTCTGAGAGACAAATTTACACCAAAATCTACATTAAATACCGAGGAGGTGAGTGAAATAATACGCATATTCAGATTTTAGTAACGTTTCTATGCTTAAATACATATTTATGAGTAATTTGTTTGCCATGAAGATTGTCCGGATGTTACAAAATACTCCATAAACTCATGCCTAACTTTTTCCGCATTTGCTGAACATTTTCGAGGTATATTTTTTAATGGAATTAATGATGTGGCTTTTTCGTTTTCTCTGCAGTTGCCGTTATTTACCCGCGTATTAGGTTCGATATCAAAACTTCCTGGTGGAGCGTATATATTTCGCGATGTTTTGCTCCTTCTCAAAAAATTGTGTAGGTATACACAACTTAAAACCACCAATGCCGCGTTGTCTTCTTTCAAAAGTATCGGTTTTCTGAGAACTCTAAAGACAGAAGAGAGGATGCCAAATGCATTTTCCACAACTCTCCGTGCCCTTGATAGCCTATAATTAAAGGTTCGTTTAGGTGAGTTGTTTTCGTGTGTTCCACCATATGGTTTTAAAATGTGCTTATGTAGTGCAAATGCATCGTCTGCTACAAACACATAAGGCACGTTTTCTGTCCTTCCAGGTAAAATAGATTCTTCCGGTAATTTTAGAGTTCCTGCATACAATGTTTTACAAAAAGATGTATGAGCAAACACTCCTCCATCTGAGATGCGGCCTTGACAGCCTACATCAGCGAATAAAAAATTGTAATGATAATCCACAAGTGCAAGTAACACAATACTAAAAGTCGACTTATAATTGAAGTAGTCACTTCCACTGTTGGCTGGAGTTTGCAAAATACAGTGTTTTCCGTCAATAGATCCTAAGCAATGCGGAAAATTCCATCGCTTTTCAAAACCTTCAGCAATTTGTAACCATTCCTCTTGATTCTTGGGCATCTAAAAAAAATATTCCACTTAGTAAAATTCACAGGCATATATTCTATTTTTAGATTCAAGAACGAGATGTTACAGTGAATATCAACGCTGACAATGAAAATGTAGACGAAGCTATTACAACCCATCAGGAACATAATGGAACATCTATGCCATCCACCAGTGGAGTAAACGCCACTAAAAGGGATCATCTGCATCTTTCACTACTACACCACTTGTTTCACCTACTTCAAATAACGTATCATATATATCATCAAATCATACATCACCGGTTCATTATTTTCATTCATGCTCTCAGCCAGCAACAGCAGAAACAGAAAAAGAGCAAACAGATGAGAGCGAACTTGCTACTTTTGTTTTAAATTTTAAACCCTAAGTAAAATGACAATAAAGAATCTTTTGAGTAATTACCAGTGTTTTTTTACACCTCAGGTTTTTAACTATTACCTGTACACAATCTTGTAAACAATCAATCATGGCTTTGCACACTTCTGGAATAATGTGACAAATTGATGATGTAGAAATCTTGAACAAATACTTTAAACTCGAATAGCAATCTCCTGTTGCCAAAAAACGGAGCGTTAGTAATAACTTCTCTTTTGGTAATATTGCCTTTTTGAATGTAGTGTCCGTTTTTGAAATGATTGGACCAATCAAATTTAGCAAATATTCCAAATCAGTTGAAGACATTCTGCAAAAGTTATTCAATTGTCCCAGATTATCGCTTGTAAGGTCTGTAAACATTGTTATTCCTCCTGCAGTGTCTCTTTTTTTCAGTAAATTTGAAGACCATTCCCTCTTTTTTCTTTTCTTCTTCGTCAACCTGCCATAACAATAAAACTAGCACTAATAATTATATCGTCAACAGAGTCCGACATGGAGTTCGAAAACAGAACAACGGAACATCCGCGAATGCAAATATTCGTACATATAAAAATGCCTCAAACAGGTAGCGAGCTAACGAACGAACGAACAAGACCAAATTCGTTCCTTCGTTCGTTCGCTCGTGTTCGCTCTAATTTAAATGCACCTTTAGACGCTTCCAAGATACCTTTTTGATTATATTTGTTTAATATTGCCCAAACTGCTTTACGCTTCAGCTTCAAATTTTTGGCAATGTCGACTTGACGTTGACCATCTTTGTATAACTCAATGATCTTAGATTTCACATCGAAAGAAATTTCTGGATCACGCGGCATGGTCTTAAAGTCACTCAACTTATTCCACAATACTTGATGAACACAAACGAATCCTCTTCTGATGAAGGTGCATTTAAATTAGTGCGAACACGAGCGAACGAACGAATTTGTTCGCTTACGCTCGCCCAATTTAAATGGCGAACCGAAGAAGACCGAACGAATTCGTTCGTGTTCGGACATGTTCCAGCGCGTGTCGGTAAACTAGCGAATCATCAAAGGATGTTCGCGCTAAATGTAAACGACGTTTCTTGTACTTGCGAACACACGCGAATAAATTCAATTCCAAAATCATCATTTTACAAACTTCTAAATAAGAAAAATGATGCATGGCAAGGAATAGCAACAGAAATGAATTGCAATACCATAGAAGTGAAAAAGAAAATAAACTCTCTGCTTGCCTCATTTCGAAGAGAGAGACAAAAGGAAAGTACAACCAAAACATCAGGAAGTGGAGCTGGAGAACAGTACTACTCAACATGGTTTGCATTTAAGTCTCTGGATTTTTTGAGAGACAAATTTACACCAAAATCTACATTAAATACCGAGGAGGTGAGTGAAATAATACGCATATTCAGATTTTAGTAACGTTTTTATGCTTAAATACATATTTATGAGTAATTTGTTTGCCATGAAGATTGTCCGGATGTTACAAAATACTCCATAAACTCATGCCTAACTTTTTCCGCATTTGCTGAAGATTTTCGAGGTATATTTTTTAATGGAATTAATGATGTTGCTTTTTCGTTTTCTCTGAAGTTGCCGTTATTTATCCGCGTATTAGGTTCGATATCAAAACTTCCTGGTGGAGCGTATATATTTCACGATGTTTTGCTCCTTCTCAAAAAATTGTGTAGTATACACAACTTAAAATCACCAATATTGCCTTTTTGAATGTAGTGTCCGTTTTTAAAATGATTGGACCAATCAAATTTAGCAAATATTCCAAATCAGTTGAAGACATTCTGCAAAAGTTATTCAATTGTCCCAGATTATCGCTTGTAAGGTCTGTAAACATTGTTATTCCTCCTGCAGTGTCTCTTTTTTTCAGTAAATTTGAAGTCCATTCCCTCTTTTCTTTTTTTCTTCGTCAAACCTGCCATAACAATAAAACTAGCACTAATAATTATATCGTCAACAGAGTCCGACATGGAGTTCGAAAACAGAACAACGGAACATCCGCGAATGCAAATATTCGTACATATAAAAATGCCTCAAAAGGTAGCGAGCTAAAGAACGAACGAACAAGACCAAATTCGTTCCTTCGTTCGTTCGCCCGTGTTCGCTCTAATTTAAATGCACCTTCGACACGAAACTGTACTAGTGTTGAAAAGAATTTGTCTACATATTTTTGTCCCTCATAAAAAAGTGCTTATATTCAGACTTGTATTGTGTTCATTGCAGATAATGTAAAAACAAGGAATTTAGTTTTTCTACTAATAACGCTTTTTTATGGAGCAATGAAGTATGAATTCGTTTTCTAAAGGTATTTAGGTGAGTATTCATATTTGTCTATATACTTTTGTCCAGTACTGTAGGTGTGGTACTAGAAAGCGTTTCAGATACGTCGTAACTAACGGCAAACCTGTCATTTGGAAAGCAACAACTTTTATCACCGTACTGAGAATAATACATATTAGCATGCCCTCATAATTCCTGGCAAATAGATCGTTGATTAATCGCTGGAAAAGTTCACGTGCGCTTAAGATGAACATTTCGTACATGTTCGTGAATCGGGTATGTAGATCCTACTTACCTCGTGATCCGTTTTATCGCTCTACCGCAACCTCCACTCCAACCGCAAAAAGATCATAAGTAATAAAGATTCAAAGCAGCTCCACACTCACAACAGAATGTCGCCGATGATCTCGGCAAGAATCTCAGCGAAAATTTTGGCCAGAACTTCTGTCGGTTCACACTCGCAGGGTTCTCAATACAGTTTTCGTGCTCGATGACGATCGACGCAGAATTAAATAATTTGCTCCATTTTTAAATACATTTTCAAATGTAAGTATTTTATATCGCATTTAAATTATTTGCGAGATTGTAATTTTTGTCAATGGAAATTATGTAGCTTTATCATTATGATTTGCATATAATTTTTTTTCAAATGCATTACTTTTTTTCTAAACCAAAAGTTGGAGCAAAGTATGCGATAGGCCGGGTATACTTTGCGTCGCCTATGTTTTTATTGCTTTTCATACAGTTAAACACAGGTAGACAAAGTGTACCTTACCCAGAATATAATATTGCACCGCAGAAATTCGAAGAATAATGTTTTCTAATAATAAGCAAAATTTTACAAAATAAAAATATAGAAAAGGTAATAGTACTACTTTACCAATTTTATTTAAATCTTAAAGAATTTTTTTTTTGAAAATGATACAAAACTTTGTGGCATAAAACTTATAGGTAATTATTTATAAAAAAGTATGCAAAAAAGTGTGAATTCACTCTCACCATGCCTTATCTAGCTCTGGTAGAGAAAACAAGCCACGTTTTGATATCTGTTTGGGCGAAGTAATCGCTCCAATAACATCGCTCCAGGAATAGAACAGTTGGTCTTCTCTCTGTGGCCACCTCCATGATTTTAAAGATTTTTCCATCGCATTTATAACAGCCCCATCATCACTCACCTCAGTCATTTTTCAAGTTTATTTGAGAATGCTTCATCTTCGTCTGCTTCTGTTTCAAGTTCTTCTAAAAAGTTAGAGTCATCATCTGAGCTCTGAAAATTTTCATCTTCTGCACATCTCTTATGGTTTCTTCTTTGTTGTACATCATCGTCATAATTTACAGATTGGCATTGTTGTTCATCATCTTCAAAATTTACAGGAGCACTTGTTGAAGGTTTCTCCAATTCTTCGTGTGCGATACTTTTTCCTGGTGTTACCTGCAGACGTTTCTTTTTTCTGGGTTTGATGGCAGTAACTTCAGTTCTTTTGCTTCCTAAATAACTGGAAAACGAGTTTTCAATCAATTCGGATGAATTTGTTTCAAGTAAAGGCTTTATGTCGCAAGGGTAAATGCCACATTTTTTGAATCCAGATGTTAAGTTATCTGATGATTTTTCAGACAATGCATCCATAAGGTTTTTCAACATTTGAGCTCCCCCGTGGTCGAATCTGGACTGACTGCCGCACAGGTCTAACCAGTGGTAGTCTTGATGGATCGGAAACGACTGGGCACGAGTCAAAAGCACATAGCCGGAACTAATTAAATTTGATAACCTTTACATCTGTGGTGCAAAGTATCCTCTGAAGGCGCAAAGTATACTCACTTTACGGTACGCCTGTATTAAAGATTCGTATGCAAACCATATCGGCTGATAAATATCATCGACACCAGCACTATATTTTTCCGATTTCGTGACTTAATTTTCATACCTTCTGTAGCCGGCTAATAACGATTCTTTTTTTCTTTTTAATTCTTCAATGGGTAATTCCATGAATGTACTAATAAGTTTCCACGCATCGTAGGCTTGTAGCTTATTTTTATGTTCTTTTTAATTTGTATCAGTTCTGTTTGAAAATATTCTAGTAATGCCAATTCTAGTTTGTTCGTCCAAATCCGGCTCATATTGATGCTCAGTAGTAAATACCACTGTTCTAATCGGCGAGTCACCTGCCACTGAGAAACATGCGAGTGTGGAGTCAATGTAAGTTCTCGCCTGTTCTCGCGTTCTCAGCTCTTTTGTCTCGGTCCAAAAAAAAAAAACAATACGACAAAAATCACATTTCTCATGCTTTTCTCGCTTTCTCGCGAGATTCTCTCGTGGGTGTGAAGTTAATACGAGTATTGTATGTTTTCCGACGAAAATAATACAGTTCTTCAAACTGTATGCAAGCAGTGAGATAAATTTTCATGTGGTTTGCAAGAATTACATATAGAAAAGGCAAACCCCATATTCCATATTCGATAAATAACCTTTGATATGAATTTAAGTGGGATCAGTTAACTCGATCTGCTTCATCATACACATATAATGAGCGTGATAGGATGGTGTAGTGTAAAGTACAATAGAGAGCGTGGGCTAATGTTAAAGGTAGCTGTTACGTTACACTACCAAAATTCCAGCAAGATTTGAATTAAATGGTATATTCTCCAATCTTACAGAAAAAATAAGTTAGCGATAGCTGTGTTTTATAACTGTAATTTGCATTTGATCAGGTGCTTTAATTTGTTTATTACGTCTAGAGCTTGTGTGAGGCTGGTTGGTTCTTTAAATATAGCCACCAAGGTGCAGCGAAGTCTGAATACGGTGGTGGTTTGTTGTCAGTCATAGAATCAGGAAGGCCGGACACAAAAATGTATGGGGCGCGTCAGAAGAACCGCCCCACTCCAAGATAGCCGTATTAAACTTTTGGCTCTACGGGATCGCTTCGGACGGGATCAATTGCGGACTGATGGTTTGGAGACCATGCACACTTATTCCTCCATAGGTCAAAAATCCCCAAAACTCATGAGCTCATAACGACCTAAACGAGTAGGCGCGAGGCTTTTAAAAAATATGAACAACAATGCAATTAGTTCAAACTATCATTTATTTTCGTCCATCGCAAGTGACAGCTTCTCGAGTCTAATTACAGGGAAGTGTAAGTCATTGCAGCTTAGTGTTTTCATCTCGTGATAATATGGAGCTGCCAGAATATAGTATGTATTCTTATTGTTTACCTATTTTATGTAAAAACATGCGTTTTGGAGTTTAATATAAAGTTTTTACTGAACGTTGTTTTTGCTAGATATTTTTCCTACAAAATTAGTTCATCTTCATTAAAGTAGAGAATGTCTAAATTGGGGGCATATAGGTTTCATCTGCATCTTGCTGCCCCTTCTTAGGTTTGTGAGGTGCCGAACCATATATGTTCATAGTACAGAAAAAAGAGGTGTTTTCCAAATCCAATTTTGTTGTTGGTCTAAGTGAATTTTTTTGTTTCGGGGAGGACTATTTTTAATATTTAGCACTCTAAGGAGGTTAGTGGTTTACGAAAGTTACCTGTTAAAAACAGACACGTTGTCAAAATCTGTGTTAGATTTGTTAAGTTAATTGTTTCCATTATAATGTATTAAAGTTTATATGTTTTTTCAATATATCTTGTTTGCCCTTATTATGAACTGTCGTATTTTATTTCTCAATATAAGGTTGATCTAAAACAATACCTAAAACAAAAATACTGAGAAAGATTTTTAGTACCTATCTAATACTATTTTTTCTAAAAAAAATTGATAAATTGTATTTTCATGCTTGTACAATATTGTATTCTAAGGTTTAAAATACATTGAAAAAGGTTTAATGAAAATAAAAAGTTGTGTCTTTATGGCCGCCCTAGTATGGAAGTTTGTCCTGCCTCTCACTCCTAGGCACCGAAGTGATGGACTGGCTTGGTACAGAGAATGGCTGAACTTTGACGTCGAATAGAATAACATTGTATTTAGTGATGAACCAAGATTCTGTTTGAGGATGCATTATGATCGTGCAAGGGTGCGAAGGCGATGGTGTACAAGACGGGAGACGCACACTGTTCGAATTATGGTATTCAAGCTTATTGTTTATAGAAGCAGGTCACCTACTCACCTTTGATGTTTATCACAGGCAACATGCGTTACATTCAGGAGGTGAGCAAGCCACATGACTTGCCATACAAATATATATACTGTTAGAAACCCGGATAGTCAAACTAATTTTCCACCAATCATCTTGTATTAACAACAATAATAATAGCACAACGATTTAGGGTAATTTCGGAGCGGCAGATTATCCGAGCACGATGTGCAGTGCTCAACGTTACAGCTCGCTTTGCCAGAGTCGGCGGCCGATCGTCGTTCCCTCAGCTATCAGAGCAGCAACTACACAGCAGTACCCCTTCGTGACCGGCAGCGGCTCGCCAAAATTTTTCGTTTCTTACAATACAGAAGTCGACCAACTGAATTTTCTAACAAGGTAATGCGCTACAAGATATAAGCCTTGGTGGTACAGGTGTCCATGGTCGTGTCCAATATCACGCCACACAAATTTATCAGACACAGTCACCGACCACTGTACCAACACACGTGTAGCCAGAATTACGTTGGTCCAGTTTGAAAGAAATCAAGTCGATGCGATGGCCCCTAGATCTCCTGATCTATCACCATTGAACACGTCTGGGACACCATGGGAATAATACTGCACCGTTAACACAATCCTCCACAGACTCCAGCGACACTCCAGCACGAGGTACAAGTCGCCTGCAGTAGCGTAGCGAGGGGGGATATGGGGAGGAGTCGGCATTTTTGAAAGTGTCGTGTATATAACACAAAAAAATTGTTCGCGATTATAAAAAAAAATGACATTTTTCGGACGCTTCCTACATACTTTTTATTTCTCTTCTGCTTAGTTTCTCTTTTAGTATGTTATTATCATGAAAAATTTCGACTAATTTCTGTTGAGTCATCAGTCGGAATTTATGAAAGTTTCAACTTCTCCTGTAACGTCAGCTTCCTGTGAACGTTCATTTAGTAAATTGAAATTGATTTATGATCATTTGTGCACAACAATGGGAGATGCTCGTTTAAATTCGTTGATGTTGCTTTTTGCTTCAAAGGATATGGTTGACGCAACTGATCTCCGAAAAGTCGCTGAAAAATGGTCTCTTTTGAAACATCGCAGGGTAAAAATTTAAAATGAGTACATGTATGCATTTTTTTCGGCGGATCGTTCTGCTTTTCTATCTGTCTCTAATGACGATGTATATTCCTTTAATTTTCTAAAAATTCTCAATTATCATGTCCATTGTATTGTATGTATAAAGTATAAACTACAGTTTTGATTGCAATTAAGTGTAATATCATGTATTAAAATAAGTTATAAAATTGGCAATTTTTTTACGAGTCGGCATTTTTAGTGAAATTACCCCCCCACAATTGCAGGGTTCGCTACGCCAATGGTCGCCTGGGATAAGATATCTCAAGAGGAAATCGATCATCCGATTAGGAGCATGCCCAAGCGTGTTTCTAAGTGCATAATAAATCGAGAAGTCCCAACATATTATTAATTCTTTACATTTTTTCAACAGCTGTTTTCTGAAATTATGACTAAATACCTGTCTGAGAGACACGTATACGAAAAATTGTATATTATAGTTACTGCAAAGGATTTAACGAATATAAGCAATTGTTTGTTAGAACTAGTCTGTCACTAGCGCCCTAAATGAGTCATTGCTTTCCATTGATACCTTAATTTATCAAGCTTCAACTCGTTAACAAGCTGTCAAAATTTTGTTGGATCATACAGTGTTTTTTCCAAAAGGTACACAAGAAAAAGCGATTTTCAGTAGTTTCCTTTAAGGGGCTGTATTTCTGTAACTTGTAGAATTTTTACTGTAAGTCCTTTATTTTGACGTTTGATTTTTTGAAATCAGTCGATTCGGTTTCGAGAAAGTCTTCATTTAATTTGATTTGCTCAGATAGAAAACATAAACACACGAAAATGTCACTTTTATTTCAATAAGTGTTCAAAATGTTGCCCGTTAGGGTTTGCCAAATCTACAATTCGTTTTTAATTTAAAACGGAAAAACGAACATAAACAACTAAACAACAATTCGGAAGACTAGATGTGGCAACAACCAAATAAAAACTCGAATTTTTTTCGCATTCTATTCATCAACACAGATATCCTGGGCAAGCTGCATTTATAGTTATACCTGTTGCTAAGAGAAAGAAAGAATTTAATTTGCTGTCAGTTACCTTTGTGACAATCTTGGAATAGTGAAAATTAATTTATTGATTCAGATTTTACTTCCAAAATGGTTTGCATACTAGCCGGAAGAGTGGAAATGATTCTAATTTATGGTAAATCAATGTGCTCGGCAAACTGCCGTCACGTTCAACCCCAAACATCCGGGAAAGATAAGTTACCAAATTTATTCAAACTGGATCTGTTGCAAATAAAAAACGTGGTCATCGGAGACTTTTGGATAAAGCCGCACAAGTTAAAGCATTGGGTCATTTTGGAGTAAATCTTAATACTTCATTACGCAAAGTTGTTGCTGTGACTGGTATTTCATTAGAGTCTGTACACATAGTTATTAAAGTCCAAAAAATTGATCCGTTCAAAATTAAAATATTGCAAGAGTTAACCGAAGATATTATAAACAATATATACGTATTTCTTCCGTTTTCACACCTTCAGGCAATTGCAAGGATCTAGTTGATAAATTTAATAGTACCAAAATTAATGAAAGTGCTAAATTTGAATTTAGTTTTGCTACCCCACAAAATGTGCTAGACATTATTCTGTCCCTAAAATCTAATGCAGCAGGTTCGGATGGTATAACAGTCTCAATGCTTAAGCATTGCTTGCCTCGAGTACTACTACCATTGACGCATTTATTGAACTGTTGCCTGGAGGCTGGGTATTTCCCTGATGCTTGGAAACTATCTCTTGTCAAGCCCTTGCCTAAATGTAAAAATCCAAAATGTCTCTCAGACTTAAGACCTATAACCTTGATTCCTGTTATATCAAAGATATTGGAGAAATTGATTACACATCAGGTTTATCATTATTTCTCTAATAATGATTTCTTTCCCAAGTGTCAATCTGGTTTCCGCAGTGCTTTTAGTACAACTACAGCTTTAGCAAGGGTTTTAGATGACATCATTGCTTCGCTTGATAAGGGAGATGCTTCAGCACTTGTATCATTAGATTATTCTAAGGCGTTCGATAAAATAGATCATGAGCTTTTATGTGCTAAATTGAAGTTTTTTGGTTTTTCAGACATACCTCTAATGTTTTTTATAACATATCTTTCAAATCGTAAACATGTAGTAGAGATAGACAACACTATATCTAGCCCGATTGATATAAAATCAGGTGTCCCTCAGGGTTCAGTTTTAGGACCCTTGTTGTACTTAATTTATACTATAGACTTGGGTAGCTCTGTGAAAAACTCTTCTGTGATGTGCTATGCCGATGATACACAGATATATAAGAGCTTTAATAGTAACACTTTACATACTTCAATCAATGAGCTTAATGATGATTTGGAGGCAATAGTAGGATACTCAAATGGTAACAATCTTAAGCTCAATAAGGATAAGTGCTCAGTGATGCTTTTTTGTCCTAGTGTCAAACGTAACACTATATTGAATTCTCTTGATGTAAAAATCGACAAGGAGCGTCTAGCTGTCGTAAATACTACAAAAAATTTAGGGTTGATTATTGATTATACTTTACGGTTTAAGGAGCATGTTTCATCTATCCTAAAAAAATGTTATGCAACTTTGAAGTGTTTTTATGTCAATCGCTTCATTTTGAATTTTAAAGTTAGAAAAAAGTTATGTGAGGCTATTATATTTCCAAGCTTATTTTACTGTAGCACTGTGTTCTTTCATTGTCTTGATTCTATCACAAAAGCAAGACTCCAAAAACTCCAAAATACTTGTTGTCGATTTGTATTTAATCTCAAGAAGTATGATCATGTTTCCTTAAAGAGATTTCAGCTTCGTTGGATGTGTATAGAAAATGCTTGCAAGTACGATATAGCAGTGTTTACACATAATATCATATCTTCTCGATCCCCCTTGTATCTTTATGAGAAATTTGTTTTCAGACGAAATAATTCAGACATTGATTTCAGACACAAAAAAAGACTAGAGATCCCTATGTATAAAACAACTGTGGAAAAGATCGTTTTTAATTCTTATACGAGTATTTTATTTTATTTTTACGTAATATATGTGTGTATATTATGTATGTCAGGAAGCTATCAAGCTCATTGTTTTGAAGCGTCTTTTGCTGCTTGTATTTCAATTTATTATTTGGGTAGGTTAAGTAGAGTAGCGTAGAGGTCACATTATGTTGTAGTTTATGTAATGTGCCTAATAAAGACATTTTATTATTATTATTATAAGATGATTGCGATAGGCGAGTTAAGTTTTATGAACAAATGACTACAGCGATTAATGATAATACCATTCATGTAAAGAATATCTGCTTCAGTGATGAATGCACAATTTACCTAACAAGATTTGCTAACAAGCATAACTGCAGGTATTTGAGCAATGAGACTCCTCATGCTTTTGTAGATGGGCATACCCAGTACCCCCAAAAAATTAATGTATGGGCAGGCATTTTAGGACAAGTGATGGGGCTGTTGTTTAATTATGAAAACATGAATGAAAACATTTATTTGGATATATCGGAAAATACCATCAATCCGCTTATCACTGAAATAATTGAAAACCAAATCGAATCGAATGGAAATTCCATACATGATGAGGCTGAAATATCTTTCCAGCAAAACGGCTATGCTCCTCACTATGTTCTTCCGGCTCGGCAATGGCTAGACGACGAGTTTCCAGATAAATGGATAGAGTGAAGGGGGCCTATAGAATGACCTGCTAGATATTCTGATTTGTGTTCACTCCCCAGCCTGAAAGTTTAACTTCGTCAACGCATCACCGAAAGCTGAAGTGATATCCGACAACATGCCTATGAAAATGTCCGTCAGGAATTTGAACATCGCCCAGATCATTGTTTGGCCAATAACGGGCAACATCAAACGTCAAAATAAATGACCTTTCAAACAAGCCATTACTCGATACCCCTTGTCATTTAAAATTTTTAAGGGGATGGCCCTGGGGGGTAGAGGGTGAAGTAGTTTTCGGTTAAACAGTTGTTCCCCTTGACAAATCTTTTGACGTGCCTCGGTGTTTTTCCTTTTAATCAGTGGTATTCGATAAACTTGTGGTGGGATGTTTTCAATTGAACACCCTGTATGATAAAAAAAGACATTCCCAAATCAGGTAGCACCGCAGCATATCTCGCTCACAGCTTTGAGCTGTTAGTATCGATCTAGTTCAATGACCCAGTAACAACAACCCCGGCTGGCTGCTTGCTGTTAGGATTTTATTAAGTGGGCATATAGTGCAGAAAAGTGCGCGATGCAGATAAAAGTATATCTGGCTTCATGTTTGTTTGTTCACATTTTATTCTGACTTTATGCATGCACATGTTAAAATCATGTGAAGTGGCAGAAGGTCTTCGTGTCTCAGGAAAATGTATGTCCACGGCTTGATACGCTAAGCTTTTGTTTCACTTCCCACATCAGGTAGAGCACTTCGATTAATGATTAAAGGCTGGAGATAATGATGCGTTTTGTTGATTCAGTGTTAAGTGGGTAACGGCCAAAAAAAAACGAATTAACAGTGTGGCGATGTCTACGACTAACACTTTATCATTTTTTTTACACCGAAGCAGCCTAAGTGCCAGAACACCGCGGCAGCTACGAGGATCCCAGAAAATTTTTGTTAATCCTGACCATTAAAAGAATGCCATGATTCAATCCAAGTATAGGCTACAAAATCAAATATATCAAGCAATAAGTTATCATTGAGCGGCTTCCTTAAGGAAGAGTCTGAACGGCAGTCTGGTAGATCGGACCTCTTTTCCTTCAGGGAAAACTAACTGCATATCATTTTGTATATCCATCCATAAGGCGTATTAAAGCCCTTCCGCTCTCTGTAGGTAGGTAGGTGCTCCGTATCGGAGCTTTAATTTCCGTCGGAATCTTCCCGACATTTTCGTAAGAAAGAGAGTATAGATGCTTCGGGGTCTGATTAAAAAAAAGTTGTATAATCTTCCTATTAAATCAATCCCGTTAATATTAATTATACTAGTATAGTCGAAATCACGAAAGATGACGATTACGTCATCATTTTATTCTGTAGTAAAGACAAACGACAGCCATTTGTGAATATTTTTAAATGAAGGTTCAGATGTGCTAGACAGAGACAAACAAAATTTTATTGTCTAAACAAGTAGTATTGCTGACTTGCATGTATCCGATAAAGACAGACGATTTTTGCATGTTTCATGATCGATCACATTTGAAAGATGACAAGTGAGGTTATGTCATGTCAGCGTGTTGACAGTTCGTTGCAGGTTAGGTTGTTTTCGAACAATACTTTGGTTGTTGGTGTTCCTGTCTTGAGGTGTATTCTGTTGTGTGTATAACTGTTTTTTTCAAAACAAAAACTCCTCATAAAAATTATTATTAAGGTAGAAACTAAATAATTTCCAACATAAGAGCATCATTTAAGACTTTAATTCTAGTTTTCGCTATGAAAGGCAAAACTCTTAGCTCTCAATCACAGGGCTTGGTACTATCGTTGCTGAATAATTTTCAACAAGAAAAGGGTAATGGAGGGCCTCTATTACCATTGTTAGCTGTCCAAGAGGTTTATAATAGTTAGAAATATGGTCATATGATTGACAATTTATTCTATATTATTTTTCAGAGGGTGGCTCAGGCACTAAGTATCAGTTTGTCCAATATTACCAGAATACAGCACCGTTTATCATCTAATGATAATGTCCTAAGATCACCTGGAAAGAAGAGACCCAGAAAAAAGTCTAAGACAACAGATTTATCTGATGCAGTCAGGCATAATATACGAGATACAGTGTATCAAATGTATAGTGAAAGTAATGATAATGAGCGTGAGATGGTACATTCCAGATTATTGATTTTTTGTTTTGTTTCAGAGAAACATGTCACAATAGCAAATTTGAATAAAACGCTTAAAGAGAAAGAGCTTGCTTCTATCAGCAATAGCTCTTTACAAAGAGTGCTGCCCACCATAGGCTTTAAATATAAAAAAGATGGTAATAGAAGATTTCTAGTTGAGCAATCCAGTATTGCTTTACTTCGCACCAAATTTTTGAAAAGTTATAATGACCATGTGAACACTTCCTCGCATCAAATTGTTTTCATGGATGAAACATGGATATTTTCAAAAGGCAGTCCAAAAAAGTCTTGGCAAGATGAGCCAATAAAAAGTGTAAGGAGACCATTGGGCTTTCAAGGAAAGCGATTTATTCTTGTCCATGCAGGGAGCGAAAAAGGATTTGTTGATGGAGCAAGTCTGTTATTTTCCTCACAGTCTAAATCTGCAGATTACCATGGTGATATGAACGGCGAGACATTCATTAAGTGGAAAAACTCCTCTTCAACTTGGAAGAGCCATCAGTGATAATTATGGATAATGCATCCTATCATAGCATTTTATTGGAAAAGACTCCAAACACAAGTTCTCCAAAAAAAGAGATTATTGACTGGCTGGTTAAAAATGAAATTGTGTTCCAACCAAAATTAACTAAAGTGGAGTTATTGAATATAGTGAAAAGAAATCGTAAGGAAAAGAAGTATTTAATAGATGAAATCATAAAAAGTTATGGACATGAAGTTCTTCGTACCCCCCCCCCATACCAGTGTGAATTTAATGCCATCGAGTTAATATGGGCCAATGCTAAGCAGTATTATGGTAGACATATTGGAAGATGTGGTCATAGTGATGAAAATGTTTCAGCTATGTGGAATGAAGCTCTGTCACGAATTACACCAGAGGTTTGGAAAAAATGTGTGAAGCATACCCATGATGTAATTTTAGAGTGGTACAACAAAACTATTACTCGTGAAATAGAACCACTGATAATCTCATTTGATTCAGATAGCGATACTGAATCTGACAGTAGCGATTAATTTTTAATCAGAATTTGACCATAAGTAATGGAATAACATATTGAAATGTACAGTTTATTTTATTTAATATATGTTTTATACAATTTTGTAGCTTATGCTAAAATGAATAGTGGATGGCATGACATGAAATAGTACAAAAATATTTTCACTTTGGTATGCTTATTTGTGTTTGTATTTTTTTTATAAAATAAAACAATGTTCTCAGAATCAATTGGTCGTTTTAATGGAGCTGATACCAATGTATTATTATGATTTTGGTAAGAACTCTAGGGACTCAACAATATTAGATGAAAAATAGGTTCAAAATACGTACTATTATTGTGAACAGAGGAAATGCTGTTTTTTTTAATAAATATGTAATTTTATTGCAAATAGAAGTCTTAAAATGTAAATTTCTGCACGGATAAAGATAATTTAAAATCATGAAATAGAATAAATAAAAATAATCACTGAAATCGGCTAACTTCGATCACATGTTCCTGACATCGTAACCTTATCATCGTACGTCCGGTAATTATTTCGTTACAATTTATGGTATGACGTAATCGTCATCTTTCGTGATTTCGACTATAGCTTCCCATTGCCTTGTACTCGTACTTACGCTGGACCTTCAGCAAACTTTCCGTTTCTTCCGTTTTAATACCAACAATCTCTCAAATATGGTGAATGCGGCATCGGTAACATCTACAGCAAATCCTGTGAGCATGCAACATATTCAAACATGCATAAAATCATTTGTAAGGCTTTTTTCCAAATTATAAAATTATTATCCCAAACGTCCTTTTCATCCAACCGATTTGAGTGATTCATCAAGGTTTTGGTGAAAGTACCAGCATCTATATGCCGGCTTTTCGGTCATAATATAACTCAAATTTCAAAGTTGATCGCATCTGTAAGATGTTTGAACTCAAATATTTCAGAACATACATTTTAAGCTTTCACGTTTCATCAACATTTTCCTTTCCATTTCAGTACCTGATTACTCTTCAAGAGCTCAGAGTTCGTGATGTTGACATTTTTATGTAAAACTCTCCCAATTTCAAGTATTTAACTTTTTTATATGAGCTTATCATCGCAACACTTCATACGAGTACTTCAAGTACGTAATACAGCACGGTGCGACAAAACGTATATGAGAATGGCTGTGCCACCGCGCTCACAATAAAAACAAAAGTTGAAGCTTCATAATAGGCGGATCATTTATTTCAACTTTTGCTTTACCGGCGAGAAAGCATTGTAATCGCGAAAAATTTCGAAAATGTGATATTATGTTTTCGTCTGTGGGTCTCTCGGTCTCTCTGTCTGCTACTCCTTGACCTGTCTATTACTTGGAAAGCACCGCTCGGATTTTGATAAAATTTTCACAAGAAATGGCAACTATGCTAAAACGCTTTGAAGTTTTTGTAAATCAGTTCAGTGGCGGTGGCGTGAAAAACAAACTTCGTTTTTTTGACGTTTCCGAAAGCTCCTGATCATTTAGGGGTTAGAAATCGGGGATTGGCAGTTGTAAGCGCAAGACTCTGTGTGCGCCTGAATGCATCATCGACGTTTTTTATTTCGAGTGACTGGCGCTTATGATGTGTTTCAGAATCGTCGGTTATGATTATTATTATTATTATTAGCACTGATTATGGCAGGGGTGTATGTAGTATGGACTAACTATGTGGAGCGGTTTGGCTGAATTAATCCATTTGAGTTTTTGAGATACATGTTTGTTGGCATTTTGTGTAATGTAATGTAATCCTTTATGGGTCAACCTACTTGATGTTATTTTTTATTATGAGCGCAGTACCCCAGCACTTTCACCTTTATATATGTCTTGTATGCCAGTGTATTTTATTATAGGTTTAAAGCAACAAGTGCCGCGTTCACATAAGGATAGTAAGATGAATAATCAAAAATGGTTGAATTTTGGATGAAAAAGTTATGTGCGAATCTTGGCAATTCAATGAACGATCAACCACTAAAATAATATTGCAAATTACGAAAATTTAAAATACTTGGAATATTGAAAAGCAAAAAATTCACAAATACGCTCAATTTGAAATTTCAGTTATTTCCAGTGGTATGTTGATATGGATCCTGATCCTCTTGATATAGAGCTGAGGCATGGTTAAAGTATGTGTGAATAATGGTATATTTCGACTAAACATGAGTTATTTTCCAACAACGAATTATAGACTGTCCTACACGTGCATAAACATTTTATATCCTGCAGGGGTTCATTATTGTTGATCTAATTGAATGACTTTTACTCTGATCAACACTCGCACTATCTTCGAATGAAGAAACTGCCTTTAAAATTGCCCAATTATATAATTGTGAATAGAATTAGGCCAATGAAAACAACATTACAGCCTCAAATCCCAGCCCAGTATGTGCCCAAAGTGAATAGTTTAAAGAAAGGACGAAACATGCGAACATCAGTGACAAGGATTCCAGATTGAAAAGCTTCTATGGTATTGTCTAGTAGAACCAAGATAGAACAGAATAGCAATAGGACAGCTATAACTGAAATTCGGTCTTTTCACCGCACTTTCTCTATTCATTTGTATTAATTGGTGGGGAAACCGGTAGCTTGCGGATTTATGTGAAACGTGACATTTCATAGCTGAAATACGGTGCTCGCAGAATAAACAGAACTTTGTTAATGTGGCATTTGCTGAATTTACTCAATATACTCGTGCTCTGGTAATTTGCTGGAGCATCTGTTCAAACTTGTTATCACCATCCCACAAAACGCAGTTCCAAACTCATAATCCAAGAATAATAGGTATGTCGGTACCTCGGGTTATACATCTTGACATTAGGAATGTTCGATACGATCCTATATTTACGAGTATGATCATCTTTTAATCCGGACTGTGTCAGAAAGAGTGACTAGCTTCAGATTACTTTTCTTCTTTGTTCCCTTCCGCTAGATATCGATAATTTTATTCCAATATTTTAGAGTATCGATATTTCCTAAAACGATAAGAATCGATACAAGACAGCGTGTCGTTCTTGTCAACGGGGCTGTAGGGTGCGGTGTTGCCTTTACTATCTTACATTTTGCTAAAATCTTATTACAAATAAAACCTTCAAATAAAATATTGACGAATATGAACGGATACGCATAGAATTTAGAATATAAATACATATTGCAAATTTAAGATTGTCTATGCATGGACTTGAACCGAACTTTTCGGTATTTTTTATTTACCGATAACATCATTCTCCTCGATTTTTCAAAATAATTTAAATATTTTTATGCTTGCCAAAAAAGAGCTGAAACCAAAAATAAAGCTAAAAAATGATTTTATGTAGTCTTCATAGTTTTATGCCCCATATCAGTCATACATATGCATACATACTCAGGCAGTCGGACACATGAGAGGGGTAGATTTGGGTTGCTTATGATTACAAACGCACATCCTCATCCCTTACTCCGCTTGCCCTGACTTGATTTTTGTGCATACAAAAGGTACAGACTGGTAGATTACCGTCATTACCTCATCACTGGACAAGCAATAAGGAAACCGAAACCTGCCTGTTTTCAAAATAAATATTTAATTAAAATGAGAGGTTCAAGGGTAAAACAAAAATGTATACAATACTATAAGCAAAAATCGAAAAAGGAGTTTCCAGAATGGTGGCAAAGCACTTTGAATGAACGACCAGTATGCACATTGTAGAAGTTGTAATATAGAACTATGCCCTCAAAAAACATGTTTTGTGCGCATCCAATACAATAACAGACGTTTTTAATGACTCAAAGGTGCTTGATTTACCACTGATCTTGGCACAGCATTTTCCTTATACCGAACTCAAGGGCACTATTTACCTATTCCGTTTTTCTGCTGGTTCGGCAATACTGCAGATGTGCAGGTCACTTTAATTAAAAGCAACTGATATCCCAGACGTGTTATAATAATAGAAATAAGAAAATAAAACAATGTTAGGAGATATGTTTTCATAAATAGGTATTTTTGATGCTGACTTATAATATCTAGACGACGAATAATGATGGGGATACTTTTACAAATATCGATGTTTTGGGACCCAGAAATGCAGAATGTGCTGTTTGTTCACATTTGGTGTGGATTTCTGGATCATAAATTGGCAAAAATTGTTTTTAATGATGAATTAGTTGGAATACGTTTTATATCCTTTTTTTTGCAAAGAACAAAAATCGGTACATTTCTACAGGTACGTATTTTGTACAACTCCCGGTACGTGATATACAGGCAAAATTAGATTGCCATGCATGAACAGTCGTCAAAAACAGTGAAAACATCCTACCAAATATAATATCTAGAAAATCGAAATATTATTTCTATCATTTTATCCACTTACATAACTGACCGTCTTTTGTGAAACTGGAAATTCTATGAAAGTTATCCTAATTCTAAAGCACAAAGACATAATATTACATCTATAATGTACCCTTATTTATAAGGCAACCATTTTTTCACGACCTCGTTCAACATTTCAATAAAAATCACTGATATTCAGGGACATCTCGATAAGCTGTTTTCCCATTGGTCCAAGGGACCGTCAAATATTAATGTTGGTGGAATTGGGCCTTGGAGTAGCAAATGCCATGGGCCCAGCGCACAATTGTTTTATGGAAGTGTTCTATTCTGGGAGATAAAGCACCGATGAAGCCGCCGCCACTCGCTAACCCTCCCTACCCCCGCTTTTCATTTCTCAATCGCCAAGCATTCTCGCCTCACAGCTCGAAACTTGTTCTCTGGGTCCGCTCCTGGACCTCTAGAATTAATTTGTTACAGGCCCGCGCTGGCTGAATCCGGTACTGTAAATAATGCGCTAAATAGGTCGCTCTAAGCTATTAGACTGTATGTATCAGATAGTGTACGATTTTTTCGTATAACACCTGTGATTCAATAGTCTTCTACGAAAGTCCAGATAACATATATCCACCTAAAACATGAGTTATAGATGTTTGAAACTAAAATTGGGGATTCCATAATTCCATTTTCCATAAGCGTCACTGACAAGGACCTCAGCTTTGACATCGAAACATGAAATTCATTGAAGCAAACATGGTATGGTTGTAGTCATCATTCTTGGCGGTTACGTCAGCAACGCCATATGAAATAAGTAAACAGATCGAGTCTCCGTACCACGGGCGCAACACTGCGCAGACTAATTTTGAGCGCATCTGCTACTCTCTCCAGTACGCATGAAGTGGGTAACAGGGGACCGCTGTTTTCATTCTCTTCCTGGATATACTCTAATAAATTTAGCATGAACTGTCGGCCTTCTCCATTGATCGTATTTCCGGGGATTGTACAATTTTATATTGAAGATTGATAACAGGACAACTCGAATTGTATGCCGATGTCAAGTAAGTTATCACTCTGGCAAATATGATTGAAGGGCACTCATACGTAACCACAAAGGTTTCGAGACCGAGACACACAACTTAATATGTATGTCTTTGAGGTAACCGAACAAACGTTCTCTCACAGGGGTAGGTTGCATGTGTACAAGTATGTGTGAGGGAGATGGAGATATATAAAGGGATACTGGTAGTCTTATTTGGACCCGCCAAGAACGGTGACGGCAACCTTGGTATGTATTTTTATGTCCATACGGGGCGTTATAGCACCTATATTCTAGAAAAAAACTCATTTTTCGTCCAATATTCAAATTCTTAGGAACGTTGATAGTTTGAGATACTACGTGGTATCTTTCAAACAATATGTTATATTTTTGACTACTACAATCTAAGAACCACGAATTATTGTTTTCCTCGTGAAAAAAGTGGCACAGATAATTGAAAATTATCCATTGCCATCAGTCACTATATGATGGACATTTTGTTGTACATGAGACCCCAGATACTAAGGACGAGTACCTTGTAATAACTGCAATATTAAAGCCGTTTGCTGTTAGTCTTAACACGATTACCCACTTTGTGCTAGAAAAGGCCAATCGGATGTAGTGTGTAAACATAGCATCTGTAGGGACTATCTCGTATTTTCCAAAGAGTATTTACCTAAGTGTTGTACCGCCTTTGAGACAATGTTGACGTTTCGCGGCTACCGAGCTCTAAAGTGGCACGTACTATACAGCGTGTTCGAAAAATAGACGGAGGTATTCCGATTCCTTGTTAAGAAATATGAAAAAAGCTTCTATAAGCAATATTATTATTTGTATTGAGAGGATGATTTTTTCATTTATGTTTTCCAAGGCACTTGTGATTTTATTAGCAAAAATTAGTAGACCAACTTTGACCAATGACATGCAATAACGGTTTTTATTTTTTCTCGGAAACGAAGTGAGATATGAAAAAAATACAAATGTCCAGAAGTTGTATTTTTAGATGCCTCAAAAAAAACAACAAATATTAAGGTTACAAAAAAGGCAGTGACATACATTTTTTACCAATTAGATGTCCCCCGACACGCCACTGGTCCTGAAAATTTTAATCTATTTAGGGCTCAATTTGCCTCTTAATACAAAAAAGTATATCGCCAAATATCAACAATAAGATACATGTGACAAATAAACCCTATTTCACGAGTATACGGGAATTTTAAAATATTACTAGATAATCAGCTGTTATTCTACCGTAATGGATATTAGTGAAAAAGAAAATAGTCACGTTACGATATATATGGCACGTGACTTAGTCCATGCATTGGTTGTGTCAAGGTTAAACAAATGAGAATAGAATATTCCAAACCAACCTAACATAAAGAATCCATTAACACAAATATGGAGACACATTAGGTTGAAGATGCAATAAGTAAGTTGAGGCATATTGGAAAAGCACTCCGAGTATTGTACATTACCCCTCCCCGCCATATATTCGATTTTCTGGTGTCTGTCTCTAAATCAAGCATAACTACCAATTTGTGATGCTTCAAGGAAGTTATACCTAATCCGTTTTAACGTTATCAGTACTTGCGCTGGCTGGAAGTTGATGACAGCATTAAGGGATTCACGTCCATAACCTTTTATCTCACTCACTAAGCGAACTTGAACGTAAACTTGTTCTACAGCTTTTTATTAATTAACAGGAGAGCAAAAACGAGAAAGTTTCGCAAAAAACTATGTATGTTGATTTGATTCCCATAAGAGCATTCCTGAACATCTAGTCATGCGATTATATAGTAAGTGACATATAAATCCGAACACCTAGTTTAAATGGTTTTATTTTAATAAAATTTTGTATAAGTACTTAATGAAGCATAACAAGTAAATGATATGTAAATTTCAAAATGATTGCACTGCTTTAAAGCCCTTTGACCTTTAATAATGTGTCGATGCACCCTGATGTGCTACGCATTCTCCAACGCGCCTAGGCATGCTTCTGATCAGATGGTCAATGTCCTCCTGTGGTATCTCATTCCATCCCATCTTGGTGGCCATGGGAACAATGTGACATCATTATGTTGAAAGAAGTATATTGTGACTCTTGCAACATGTGGTCAGGCATTATCCTGTTGGAAAGTCGGATCTGCCAGGGTGTCAAGATAGGGTAAAAGATGGGGTTCTAGAACTTCGTGGATATAACGCTGCGCGTTCATGTTATCTCTGATGAAGATTAAAGGTGACCTGGAACCATAAGCTATAGCACCCCAAACCATAACCCCAACAGTGTGATGAACATGTCTTTCAACAAAAAACTGTGGATTCCTCCTTTCACCACGTCGCCTTCTAACCCTGGCACGACCATCGTGCATGCCTAAACAAAATCGAGACTCGTCACTAAAGACAATACTGTTCCATTCCTGATCCCAGAGTGACCGTTGTCTGCACCACTCAAGGCGATTACGTCAGTGTTCTCGAGTTAAAGGGAGGACCCAGTGTGGCCGGTATGAAAACAAGCCAAAACTTCTCATTCGGCGGTAAACACTTCGCATGCCAATAGGTCTTCCGTGTTCTGCAAACCATTCATTTGCAATGAACCTGGTAGTGGAGAAACGGTCCCTTAAGGCCAATAATCTTAGGCGGCGATCTTCACGGTCTGTTGTTCTACGGCGGCGTCCAGTGCCACTTGCTCTTTGCGTACGGCCTTGTCGAAGCCATGTCTGACAACACCTAACCACAATGTCTACACTTCTTTGCACTCTAACTGCAATTGCCCGAAAAGAAAGTCCAGCTTCCCGAAGTCCCACTATACGGCCCCTATCAAACTCACTAAGTTGACGAAATCGTACAGGTCTCCGTACTCTAGGCATCGTAACCGATCGTAAAGGATGTCAAGAACCAAAATCCGCCAACGTTGATTCTTTACTTCGGCTGAAATATTCATTTTTAGAGCGTTAGTGAATTAAAAAAAAAGCAGTATAAAAACCGGAATGTCCAACTGATAAGGCTGAACATTTTTTCACTTGTTATTTACAGTAAGATAAATACATTCACCAACTTTTATTAAAATAAAACCATTTAATCTGGGTGTTCGGATTTATATGTCACTTAGTATATATTAGGGCCTGTTCTCTTCATAGTTATGGGTGATATCATAATCTTCAAATATAAAACCGGCTTGCTTCAAAATTTCTTTGGCGTAGAAGCTAAATATAACTTGATACCCTTGGGAGGGAGTAGCTCAGAACTTGATGTCTATTTTTAAGAATTGCTACAAACATAATATTATTGAACTCACAGATATATTTATGTCATGTTTCCTGTGGTTTCTGATACGGCAATTAGATGAAATATGGAAACAAAAAAATCGATGGAATAACGGCGAACACAATCCACAAGTAAATTGTGTTTCAGATGGATTTTTCTTTAATACGTTCAGCACCGGCTTAGTCGAGATACACTACAAACATACTTTCCAAGCTTTTCTTGACGCTTATTATTCTAGCAACCCCTTGAACACTTTCAAAATAGAAACAACGCTATCATGGCGCAATGCCAATACAGGTAGGAGAAAAGAAAACAAAGCTGGGAGAAAGAGAGAAATATTCCTGATGGAAATGTAGGTGAGTCATTTTAGGTTCACAATGTATAAAGTGCCTCGCAAAGAAGTGGTTATACTGAAATGGTAGGTATAATAGTTTTAATACTAATTGGATCAGGGAAAAAACTCGAAGCCGCACAAAAGTGCAGAATCCTGTACGCTCTTTACGCCATAATAGTGCCCCCTAGCAGACGTCTGAATGGAATATTTTTACTTGTGGATATTATTAAGAATAGGAGACATTTTGCCAATTTGAGGTTAAGCATAATTTGAATTTCAAACTAAGAATTCCCTTGTGATCTGGCAAATGATGACAGCGAAAGATTTGTACCTTTGCCAGTCCTTGGTTGACCGCACATGAGAGAGGTTTCACCTTGGAGACCACGCCTATATTCCACTCTCACGAGGAGACTTTGGACCCTGTCGATCACCAATTTGGCTGCAGCTCAATATAATGAAAGAGACTTGCTGGTGTAGTATATTCTTCAAGTTCTGAATTCCACAACCCGTAAATAACGGAAATTTCTCGCAAAAGTGTCAGCTTCACCATTTGTCAAAGTTTGGAAAATGCTAACTCACGAAAATTGTTATGTGAAAATAGGCAGCTTGTAAGGTTTCTAGTAAGTTGATTTTGTAAAAGAACTTATTTGTCAATATTTTCTAATTGTAAGCAATGCAGAAGTTTAGATGCAAACCAAGCGTACCGAATCATTTGCTGATAACTGATGATAAATTAATAAATGGTGTCGTATGGAATCTTCACGATATGAGATTTTACGTTTTCGCGACTACTGGATTTTTCAATAAAACTTTTGATTTGCCGGTAAAAGTAAATATCGCATAGTTGACAAGGTGTGCATTTCGGAGGAACATTTTTTACACTATACGTTGTTGATTCTTACAAAGAAGCCATTCTCTGCACCAAGCTAGTCGAGAACTCCCGGACGGAGTGATAGGTAGGGCCGACTGAGGATGGGAATCTGTTGATTAAATAATCGCACGTAATAGGCTTTCGTGATCTCCAAACCAATCATCCACAATTGACCGTGTGAACGAGAAGCGGTCCCTCAGAGCTTAAAACTGGATCTTGGTGAGAGGTCAATTTTCCCTATACCTATTAATCTTTGTGTACAGCTTTCCTGATTCCGTGCCCGATAACAAATCACTACCGTATTTACACTTCTGTGCAACCCGATGGCTATTTCTATAAAGGACCAATTGGCCTATCAGGCCCTATGAAGCTCGCTAAGCTGTTGAAAGTTGTCTCGTCTTCTCACTCTAGGCATAATGAACAGATTGAAACAACTCTTCTCACCGTATTTGATTAAAATAAACGTCAATTGTAGCTACAAAGGATAACTATCGCGTACATGCTTTTTTTGATAGAATTGATGAAACCACACAAACCACTTTATAGATGTGGTTGACCGATATTAAGCCTAATCCAAACAAACTTGTATCTAGAAAATCTTTGTGGTAAATTCATTGGTGTTCTTTTTTCTGTCACTTACTATGTATAACCCTTGTGCTATCGTATTTGGATACTTTGAGGTTACCTTGCTTCGTGGTTGTTGCTGATGATTGTCAAAAAGCATGAAACAGCTGAACACGGTAGGCTCTCTGTTGGTAGGACAATCGAAAGCCGTATTATTGTCCAGATTGTGACTTAATTGTGCTCTGCGCCGCTCGTGGCAGAGCACCCTTGATCGGCGCTGAAAAACACGGAAAGATTGGCAAATAATCGCCACCGAATATAAAAATATAAATGACGGTACTTACTCTAGTTGACACTGGCAAGGGAGAGCCCCCAAAGGGAACTGCCCGACATCTTTTCAACACAATCTATAAATCTCAAATGCTGTACTTCACAGACCTGTAACGGCAGTATTTAAACTCTCCAAAACTAATATCAACTACCTCACGTTGCTCCAGTAATTCTGATAAATTACTATAGAAAAGTTCTGAACCAGTTTGTTGGAAATTAGTTACATTGTATGTACTTATATACAGTTTTGTGACTATTAAAAATTATAGAGATTAGGCGAATCCCCGAATACGGACAAATTCCGTCATGCTTCATTCCCAAGCGACAAAACTTCGGAAAGTTAAGCCGCGAGTGATTACACTTTTGCGTATTCTGCTATACAGAAAAGCCTCTGGTTATACGAGTCCCTCAACTTTTACGTAATTAATCAACACCGGAAATGCGTCATAAATAATCGCACGCTGAGGATACAAGCGAAACGAGGTAGGGTTGTTTTTTAGAACTTACTCCTCTCAAAATGTGATGTCGAAATGGCCTATATTTAAAAAATGAAAATTGGTGTTATCATTCAGTAGTGTCATTTGTAGCTATTGTGCTGAACCGTGGACGTCGCAATGAGACACCGTAAAAAAGTTTGGTTACAAGAGCTCAAATATTTTTACCACTGGATATATCATCAAATTTTCAGGAAAAAGAATAGAATTTTCTGTAAGTATCATACTTCAAAATATCGATAATTTTTTATCAGCCACGATACTTTACTATGTTCAAAGAATTTTCTTCACAAAATGTCTCTTCTGAAAATCACTTGGGACAAAATATGAGATAGGGTGAACGAGTAAATGGGAAAACTGGAGAAAAGGATCTATGAGCAAGGTTTTCGACCCTGAATTCATTTTGATGGCATTTATGAAATTTCTAATTTTAAATGCAGAACATATGTATTTTAATCTTCATTACTATTTGTCTTTCTATTTCAATACTTGATTGATTCTTAGAAGCCCAGGATTCGCAATGGCACCTTTGTTCAAAGTTAAGAGTTTTTGTTTCTGCACATCTTGAGATAGTCGTTTTCAGAACAAAAAGAACATACATGCAACTAACTCTTATAGTCCTTTGATAATTGCCTATACGAACACTGCTTATAGCATCATTGAAAGCTTGACATCTCCTTCATTCAACGCTTACTTTATCCCTTCTTAATAGGATTGAGGGCGTTAATTGATCTGCTTCAACGATATAGTTAAACTTATGATTTCTTTGCTCGGATACAGCATCGACTCTGCTTCGATCCTTTTTCAATATTATAAATAATTATCGCAAGATTTGTGTTTGCCGCCATGTTTGCAGTAAATTGTAGGCACCCCTGAAAAAAGAACGATTTGACAGCTAAGAGGTTAGGGCTAGTAAAAACGGAGCGTTATACGATACAACAACGTGTTTTCATTATTGAACAATATTTCAAAAATGCTAAGAATTTAGCGTCTGCAGTACAAAATATGTCCGGAATAGTGTCTTAATCTCGTCAGCTGTAACATGATTAATTGAAAAATTCAGGGGGACTGGATCAGTTGGAGACGTTGAACACGTAGGTAATTCAAAAACAAGTCATTCAAATGTCCAAGTCGAAGCAGTGCGTGAAAGTGTTGGTAAAAACCCAGGAACGTGAATTCGGCGTCGTGGACAAGAATTGCAAATTTCAAGAAAGCTCTCTACAGCGAATACTCACAAAAGATCTGAGTCTTTGTGCTTACAAAATTCAGTTAACACAGCAGCCGAAGCCTAATGAACACGAACAGCGAAGAGAGCTCGTGGAATGGATTATTTAACATCAAGTGGATGTTGATTTTTCGAGCAAAATCATTCTAAGCCCTGAAACATATTTTCACTTTGACGGCTTTGTTAATCGCCAACATGGCCGTATTTGGGGTTCGGAGAACCCACATGTGATTGTCGAAAAACAAATGTGCCCACAACGTGTTACTGATTGGTGTGGATTTTGGGCTGGAGGAGTCATTGGACCATACTTGTTTGAAAATGAGGCTGGCGAAGCAGTAACTGTTACTAGTGCCCGATATTGCCATATGATAACACAGTTCTTTCTGCTGGAATGGATGCTATGGATGTGCCCAACATGTGATTTAAACAAGACGGTGCCACACGCCATACCTACACAGCTAGTAAAACAATTCAATTACTGCATGAGACATTTCCTGGTCGTGTACTTTCCGGTTTAGTGATCAGAATTCGCCCCTTAGATTGTGTGATTTAACACCTTCAGGTTTCCTCTTATGGGGTTATTTAAAGTGTCAACAAACTTACAAGCTCACAATCATCCCTGGATTACAAACGGTGCATCAACGAATTTCAGCCACCATCATGCAGAAAGGTGATGAAAAATTTCGACAAAAGAGTGCGTATGCAAAGCGGTGCACTATACTTTAGAGCATATCGCAAACATTTTATTACTTATTTTAAGATGGAAGATTAAGATACAGAACTTCAAAAATGCATTTTGGGTAGTAATGCTGTGGTAATGAATACTGCTTAATAAGCTGGTGTCTTATTGTTTACACAAGAGAATGCTCAAAATTATATGAATATAACATACACAATGGTGAAAATAGATCATTGTTAAGTAGTCATTCCTTTTATTTCAGACCAACATTCTCATCACTACACCACCATCACTATCATGACTTCTCCATCTAGTTTCCAAATCATAGATAGTAATATACCTTGATTTGGTGTGTCAAATTCTTTCTTATGCATTAGCGCAAAAATGTGCAATGTGCTCTACGATAGCGTTAGCTAAAGACATTCCACTGAAGAATGCCCTATGCTCTTCACAAAAATACTTCGGTTATTGTTTTCCCTATATTACAGTTATAATCTATTTACTTTTTAAATGTTTGTACTTTAGAGTGATTAACTAAATGAATTATGTAAAATGAAGATAATGTCACAAAATATAACTAATTAAATTTGATGTTCATGAGAAATGACCGAAAAGGTAGCTGTTGTCAGTCACTAAATAATGAAATCATAACAAAGAAGAACATCGCAGGTTTTTTGATGATTTAATGAAATGGTCGTTAATCCCTATTTAACTATACTGTTGGCCTATGGTATGTTGGGTGGGCCTAGCGATGTGGTCCAAGTCGACGAATCGAGGTTGGGTATTTTTACATGCAGTGACCGCTGATGCTTTTTGTGATTGTTAGGTCTCGCGAGCCGCTGGTGCATTTTCCTCTGTTCATCTAATTTTCCGTAAATATTGATACAACTTCTTATAAAACAAGCCATTTAGACTTTTATTTTGCAAATAACCTCATTTTTTATAACGTATCTCTCCCAAAAAAAAGTCCCAATTGGCAACAATGGACATCATTTATCCTATACATATGTCAAGAAATAAACGTTATTAAATGGCCATGAGAATTGTTAGTACAGTAGTAGTATATTTCTTATAAACGCAAAAGCTTTACCCGATTGAGAATACGCGAAAAAAAAGGTTAAGAAATTTCAGGAAGACAGAAAAATCATAGCATAACACCTCTACACACTTTTCCAAGAAAATGCTATTATTTACGGTATGTATCTTGAACGATTATTTTAGCTTATTACACAGCTAGTTTTGAACCTGTTTTGCAAAAGACAACGATGTTTTATAGGTTCACATCTATTTTCCTCAAAAAATGATGGATTTCTACTGATTCCTTAAATTTTTTTCGAAAAAAACAAAAATTTGGGCCTTTATGCGCTAAAGCAGTCTTACCGAAACCATCAGTTAAAGTATGTAATTGGAACAGTCATTTTAGCTTGTTATACGGCTAGTTTTTAACCTTTTTCTTTGAAAAAACAACGAATTTTTACAGTGTCATATCTATTTTCCTTAGTCCTATACAGTGTACCTTATATTCTTATAATTTAGAGCATCCTTTTTTGAAAAAGCCACTATTCTAGAGTATTACCACCAAAATGCAACCTTGAAGTTCTATAAAATAGCAAGCAGAGGATTCCTTAAAGAAAAAAAATATATTTTTGTAAAAGTTACATCACATTCTTTCTTTTTAAAATAAGAAATAAAATATTTGCGGTATGCGCTAAACTATAGTAACAATCTAAAGACTTAAAACTGTTTTCTGTTTAACTTAAAACTTACGTTAATTTTGGAACACCCTTTATTTTGGACACGATTTTTATCCCCACTATTAACGTCATAATCTTCATCAATGGTACCAGTTATTTTTAATCTGAAATTGTGTTTTTTAGGTTCATCAAGTATACACAGCCCGGGCGCGTAATTTTGAAATCGGTGATTAGAGTCGCATGTGCCCCTTACCTAAAGGACTACATTAAGCAACAGGCGCAGCGGCGCTATAGCCTAGCGGAATCGCACAGTAACCCTCTGTTGCGTGATTCAGTGGACTACACAGTCGAGCAAGATCGCAAGCACAAAAGGCCGCGGCTCGCACTGTAATCAAAATTAACTCGTGAACTTAGAACAACCAAAATTGGAGCATTTTTACACAATCTTTAGAAAAAATCAAATATTTTTAGACCATATCAAAATCTGTGAAGCAATTTTAACAATGCCTAAACGCTGCATATCCTAAAAGATTCTCTTCTTCCCCTTTGCTCTCGTTCTTCCATCTCTCCTTTCCTTCCCCTTTTTCCTTAAAATTGTCTGGTTTCTGGGTTACCAGACCTGACAGACTTACAAACCGACACTGTGACTCAAGAGCTAAGGTCCACGGACCGCTCTGACACCAACGATGACTTGAGTCGCATGTGCCAATTATCATCATTGTCGTGACGACAATAAAAACTGTAACTCTCACAATCAAAATGAAACAATATCGCAATTTCAACAGCATTTCATGAAACGCTATACTTTCTTCCTATGGCAAAAGTATGAGCCTACCACCTCGAAGACGGGTTAATATGCTTTCACCTAATTTATCAGATTATAAAGGTTGACCCATCCAATATTTCTATTACAGCGCGAAACAACCAAACTCAAATAATAGAGTTTCGTATTTTTAGGTGTTGACCTCCTTGGAGGACCTCGAAGCTTTTTCGCTAAAGAAAGTTTGGACTCAAAACCACCATACAGAAGCTGATTCACAATGTAATCAAGCACTTGAATGATGAATGATGCACAGGTCAATGCATCTAACAGAGCCGAAAACAGAGTCCGACTCAGTACCGCTGTGTCTGTAGCTGCTTCTGGCTGGAGCGAGCGCGTCTTCAGCTCGAGTTATATTGGTGCTCTCTGCTAGAGCCTGTGCTGCTCTGCGTGCGCGTAAAGCATACTCGCCTGACAAATATCAACCAGAGTGATTTTACTCGCCCTCTATTGTGGTCAAAACGAGATGTATACACGAAGAAATGTAAATCTTGACGAATTCCAAACACGCATCTTTATATGAGCATGATTACTCGCACTGTAGCATCTTGGTTAGTTATTTTGGTATTAATCAGTCCACTTAAACTAACAGACTTGTACAAACATATTCGAGAACTCTACGTGGTGTGTTACTTTATTTAAACTCGTATTTTACAATATTTAGGCATATATATTTAATGACCCCAAAATTTAAATCGTTAAC